>OX376374.1:44247544-44281477 GCA_947369275.1 Nemotelus nigrinus
GGTTGATCGGCGTCACAACAATATTTGACATAATAATAAATCCAAGCCAAGTTCTCAAAAAATTTCACTTTGCCAGATGAACGGTGGTTAGTGTGACATATAAAATAAAACCCCCATTTAAATGCTCCTAAGTTTGGCATTAAAGTAGGTACAAATAGCATCTTGGGGGGAAAACTAGTCTTGAAAACAAGGATAATTTTATTTTATTTTATTAATTCACCAAACAAGGTACAAAATCTTATATAAAATAACAAAATAAAAATAAAATGGAAAAGTAAAATGAAGTAAAAAGTAAAAGCAAACAAGTTAAATAAGTAACAAACAAATGAAAAAAGTAACAAAAAGATTAATAAATAACAATCAATAAATAAAAACATTGACATATAAGCTATGGCTTAAGGTTTAGGGGTATGGATGGCATGCAAAAGAGAGGATTTGAAGGATGATTTGGAAATCGTAGGGGAATATAAGTGACTTATGCTGTTGAATATTCTGCAGCATCTATTTATAGTCTCATTTGCTGCATATGTCGTCGAATGTGAATATTCTTTTAGGAAACGATTGGACCTGGTGTTCCTCACAGGGATATTTATCGAAATTTTACTATTCAGGAATTCTACATTAATAGCGCCTCTAATGACGTCGAATGTGAAGCAGGCCGATATCATTATTCTTCTGGAGGCTAGTGTCGATAGGTTTAAATGGCCCAGTCGAAACTCATAAGGGGGTAAGCTATTAAAATCATAAGGGTTGTACAGTTCTCTCAAGGCGAAAAGTAGAAATTGTTTTTGTATTGACTCGAGTCTGTCACTGTAGGTTTCAAAAGCGGGATTCCAGCTAATGCAAGCGTATTCGAGAATAGGACGTACAAGTGAAGTGTATAAGGATCTTGTGACCCACAGACTACGGAATTCTTTGGCACGTCTTTTGATGAAACCTAGCTGTTTGTTCGCACGAGAAAGCATTTTATCAAAGTGTAAGGTGAAGCGGAGTTTTTCATCTAAGATAACACCGAGGTCAGCAATGTTATCAACTCGGGTTAGCATATTATTGCCGAGAAAGTACGTATTGTGTGTGACCGTGCATTTCCTGGAAAAACTAATAACTTGGCATTTGCTGATATTGAGAGAGAGCTTGTTTATATTGCACCACTGATCAAGTGAATTAAGCTTGGATTGGAGAAAGGGGGCATCCGATTTCGATTCAATAGTCTGATAAAGTTTGAGATCGTCTGCATAGAGTAAATGAGGTATGCCTGCTAGGACGTCAGATAAGTCAGAAATAAATATATTAAAAAGAAGTGGGCCAAGATGGCTACCTTGGGGTACACCAGAGGTAGCACTAACGTTTTTCGATAAAAATCCTTGAAATTTTACACATTGTGTGCGATCGCGAAGGTAGGAGGTCAGCCAGCTGAGTAAAGACCCAGCAATACCAAATTTCTGAAGCTTTAGAATCAAGGTAGAATGGTCAACTCTGTCAAACGCCTTACTGAAGTCAGTGTAGACTGCGTCAATTTGGTATCCTTTTTCCATTTTGCATAGAACGTCAGAGATTAGAATTGTCAAATTCGTGGTAGTTGAGCGACCTTTTCTAAAGCCATGTTGTTGATCGTTCAAACGGGAATCAACAAGCGGAGAAAGTTTATCGTATACCACCTTTTCGAAAAGTTTCGGAATCGAAGACAAAATGGCAATGCCCCTATAATTTCGGATACAGCGTCGATCACCATTTTTAAATATGGGTGTGACATACGAAAGCTTCCAACAGAATGGGAAAATTCCCGACGAAAGTGATCTATTAAAGAAAATATGCAAGGGATCTATAAGCTGCTCTACACACTTGCGCAAGAAGATCGGAGGAAGAAAATCAGGCCCAGGGCCTTTGTTGCAGTCGAGATCCAAAATAGCTATACGTATTTCATCACGGGAAATTTCTAAATGGTTCACAAAAGCTGTTGAAGCTGAATCAGCGGAAGAAAGGTGTGAGTTTGATGGGTCTGGTGCATTGAAAATTTCTTGGAAACTATCAGCAAATAGGTCACATATCTCTTTAGGAGAGGAAGACGTTATATTATTAAGAAACATGGACGATGGATAGCCAGTAGTTTTTCGCTTCACATTAACAAAATCAAAGTATTTTTTCGGGTCGCGGACTATATTTTCGCCGGTTGTTCTAATGTAAGTGTCATAAGCCACATGAGACTTTGCTAAAAATTGCTTAGCAACTTCATTATATTCTTCCTGAATAGCAGGAATAACATCGGTATTTTCTTTAATAAGCTTATAAAGTTTGTTCCTACGATTTCGCATATGCCTAAGGTCCCTATCAAGCCATGGCTCAGACAATTTATTCTTTTTTTTTATCTTTGGAACATATCTTTCAACGGCGTCAAATATTTTGTTGTAAAAAGAGGAAATGGCTGTCTCGAGATCTTGTGTTGAAAGAGTAGTCGACCAATCAGTAGTATCAAGAACATGTTTAATGCTTTCATAATCAGCATTACGGAAGTCAAATACAATTGAGTTATTGTAAGTTTTCAAGCAAGTGGAATCTGGAGTGGAAAGTTCGACTGACAGTGCTGTATGGTGTAAACTATTGCAAAAAAGATGCTCTGCGTCACTAGTTGGACTAACCACTACTTCGTCATAAGCATTTGTGAAAACAAGATCTAACCAATTACCATTTTGGTTAGGAGTTTGGGAAACCTGCTGCAAATCATTACCATAAAAGGCACTCGCAAGATTGAAATCGTTGGTGTCTACAAGGTTTACGGGGAGAAGGTAAGAGTCATTTTCATCCGGAACAAAGCAAAGATTCGGACGATTGAAGTCACCCAAAACTATTATTTTATCTTTTTCGCTAAGTGATGTTGCTAATGAAGATATTGTGTCACAAAAATTGCTGTAGATGGACTCGTCAGATCTAGGGGGGATGTAGACAACAGCGATGTAAATTGAGTTGTTATTAGTGGAGATCCGAACAATTATACATTGGAAGAAAACATTTGGAGTGGTATCTACAAGCTCACTTGAAAGTGTGTTGCTAACAGCAAGTAAGACACCACCACCTCGCGACTGACCCGTAGAACAATAATCACGGTCGCTTCTGTAAATAGTCCAACTACTATCAAGAATCTCCTCATTCTTATGAGAGGCATTAAGCCAAGTTTCGGTGATGGCGAGTAAATTAAAATGGCACGATTTGGCGTCAAGGTACAATTTACTTAGTTTGCCTCTCATACCACCACAATTGTGGTAAAAAAGTTTGAGGCTTTTCTGAGATCGGTTAGGAAAACTGCCTAAAAGGGTTGCCTGATCTTCGAAGAGATTCAGATGTCATATTACTACCATTAGAAGAATAATTTATATTGCTCGTAGAAGGAGCTAAGTTTGCGGCGGCCTGACTGGAAACCTTGGAGGAGTGTTTATTAGCAGCGTTGGTACACCTGCTTGAGGGAGAAGATGCCGTGTTAACTGCTGGGGGTATTAGTGCATTACTATTATTATGAGTAAAAGCATTGGAACAGTCAGATAAGGAAGAATTATCAGTTGTCATTGAAAATTGGGACTGAGTACGTGATGTGCGAGTTTTATGGGTGGAAGGAAATTGCACTTTTGTTTACTGAAGTCGTTAAATTGGAAGACGTGCTCTTATTGTGAAGAATATTGTTCGTTTTTTTTATTTTTTGTATACGATTCTGCCAATCGTTTTGGGACCAAAAAGTACCGAACTTGTAAATTGGTGTTTCAACGTTGAGGTTCGAAAATTTTTGCTGAATAGATGGAGTTGTACCCTCAGCTAGATTCCTTATAGGCGATGTTGCTTTGTCCTGCGTCCTCGTATTCATAGCCGTTGTGTTATTATTTATTTCCAACGTTGTGTTAAGGAGCTCCTGATGGAGTGTTATCTCATTCGCTAATAAATCTTCGTCTGCATCATTTCTTGAGGTTTTGCAATGACGGTCTAAATCCTCCAACTTTCTGCCGATATCAGCTAATTTTAGTTGTTGTTCAGAAAAAGCGTCTGTGAGTCTGTCAGTTTGCATTTTTAACGTTCGTGAAAATTGTTCAAAATTTACAAGCGTATCTTTGTTGTTTGTTTGGCAAGTATCATTAGCGTTATTGAGAGTGGACAAATTCGATGCAATGGAACCCATTTTATCAATTAGAGTATCCATTTTCTTCCCAAGCGTGTCAAAAGACTTTCCGTGGCTAATACTGTTCGATTTAGAAAAGGTAGACGCCAGACCATCGAAATGACTTGATATTTCCGACAGGAATTCTTCATTTGCTCGCGCTTGTGCAAGTTGCTTGGATATGATATTGTCTTTTTCCGAATTAAGTGTCCCAATATAGTTAATCAAGTTGTCGTACATAATTTTTAAGAGTCTTTCAATATTTTGGCAGTCTGTACAGATAAAATGACTCTCGAGATACGGGTGGAACCAATCTCTGGGAGCACCCATGCAGGCACCGTGCAACTTCCTATTGCAGAAAGCTTTGCATATCACGAATTTCATCGTGTTGTCGAATGCAAAGCAATTTTCGAGGCTGCACTTGAAGCTCATGATTAATTAATATATTTGTCGATTCGATGCTCAGAAGAATCCAATATGATAAGTGCCCGAAAGTATGCAATTATTTTGACTTGGTATCTTAGACAAAAACCAATTGGTTGGTAGGTAAGTGAAATATATGTATATATTTTATCAAAAATGCGGGCGAAAATTCGGTGCCGTGTGGATTCAATCGTCGTGTGGATTTGCCCGTCAGATCGGAAAGCGGTTGCTAATGTAATGTTGCTACCAAAACTGATAAGTTATGGGATTATATTATAATGTCAATTTAACTTTTCAATAGCTCGGCCAGTGAAGTTAATTTAAAAATGTTATGTGTGTTTATTATATTGCATATGTATTTGATTTATAATTGTTTCAAATTGAAAGTGCTATTTTATCATTTAAATTGTTTTTTCTTAAAATCAAAGCGATTTATTTTTCCCAATATGTTAACTTACAAAAAGCTGAAGTACTGACGCGGAATCGAACTCGCTCTTTAGGGGTCCAGAGCTTGCAACAATGTCACTGAGCTATGGCCGGTTGGATTTTATTGTTGATAAAATAACATAAAAACCAAATTTAGAAGTAGGATTAATTACTAAAACAAATGTTCTGTTAACATATGTGAAATTTACTTCTTTGTTCGCACTTTCCGTTAAAGCTGATTCGATTTATACACTTTCACTTATGAGGAACATGAAAAAAGGGAAATATGCTAATAGAAATAAACTAAATGACCTTTACTAAATTGTCCAAGGTATATATACAACAG
Source organism: Nemotelus nigrinus (assembly GCA_947369275.1). Taxonomy (NCBI): domain Eukaryota; kingdom Metazoa; phylum Arthropoda; class Insecta; order Diptera; family Stratiomyidae; genus Nemotelus; species Nemotelus nigrinus. Next base: position 44,252,878 of record OX376374.1, read on the forward strand.
AAAACCGGGTCGACCCCTCAGAGTTTTACTGTTGACGCGATTTATAGGACGACGCGACGTTACGCGACCTTGTTTTCTAACTGGTTCCTCACAGGGAAAAGAAGAAGGGTAAAAATTGTATTGCAAAGAAAGAAGGCACCCACGTTAGCACCGCACATAAAATCAGCGCGTCGGCACAGAGTAAACACACAGATAAATAAACAATGTAATGGATTATGATTTAAAAATATACGGAAATTTAATTTAATTCCGATGGGGACTACTTCACGCACGTCTGATAGATCGTTTGACAGTTAAATTACCTTGCGTAGGGTTGCGACAAGAAAGCCTTCAATCTGTAAGGTTAATTGCAAAAAATTTATCAAAGGACTTCTAGTTTTGGGAGCAAGTTTGGCACCGATCAAACCAGATATACAGCGTTTATATCAGATGGCAGTTCGTATGTATGGAGAAGAGTCAATGAAGAACTCAAAGGAAAAAATCGACGGGCAAGCGCTAAACACGATGGAGTTTCCTTGCTAGTGTGGTGCTCTATGTCAGCTGTTGCACCTATGAGTTTGCTTATAATTGAGGGGCCAATTGAACAGGCGATGCATTTAAATATCTTAAACACGAATTTAAAAGGAAGAAAGGATAACAATCCCAAGCTTATAATGTAGGAAATTAACATCTTTATAACTGTTCCCATGTATTAGAAAAGCCACCTTAGTAGTGTACGTTAAACATCGATAGTACTATCGATAGTTCAGAACTATCGAAAACCTCGATGTTTTTGTTTTGCAATCGATAGTTTATGAAAACAGAACAAAATGCGTAAGGTAACATTTCGATATCATCCCATTCACTGAGAGTATTTTACGTTTGCGTAGGTTTTCTCATTTAATAATATTTCCCTTTCTTGTTATTATAAAACAGCACAAACTAAAGATAGCAGACCACTCTTATATTTTGTTAGTTTTGCTACTTGTTATTTATGGTAGAATGAAATAACATGAAGAAGGAAAAAATGTAAAATTTAACTGCACGTGAAAATCATACGCGTAGAAAATTGAGACTGAGTGAGAAAGAATTGCTAAGTGTAATATATGCAGCAATCAATACAAAATAAATAAAAACACGAAAAAATTATCAGATCATTTAAAACGGAAACATAAATCATAGTGGACATTATTTTCTGTTGAACCTATAGCAAAAACTCATGGTCCTAGTAACATCTTTGAGAGCAGTTCAACGAAATCTAGAACAATCATCAAAAATTATTTTGCAAGAGCAAAATTCTACGCAGATTATTCTGTCCGAAAAAAATATTTAGATGAACTGTATAATTCGTATGGTTGTTTTGGATATAGTGCCTTTGCGGAAAGGAGAACATGAAGGCGTTCGTGATTTCGTGGCTGATTTGGACCAAATACTTCGAAGATGTTAAAACGCGGGTTTAAAATGCCATAAATGCAGTTCAAAATAGTTCTTTAACTACTGATATGTGGACAAATCCAAACAAAGAGAGAATGCTGATTTTTTTCAATGGCAGAAGTAAGTTGCATATTTATTTTATGCCTGTTTGATGAATACTATCGTTGGTGTAGTTGAAAAGACAAATATTCAGACTCGTTATTTCTTGTTTAGGCGAGAAATACTACACTAAGCAAATGGAACATTTGATCAAAAATAAATGCGATCGTCACTGATAATACTGCTTGCATGTCAATGCAAGCAAAACTTCTTCAATTTAATCATATTCCATGCTTCGCGCATACTTTAAATTTGACTGTGTCTGATATTTATAACACCTGATTTTCATTTTATCACGAAAAAATGCAATAATATTGATACTTCTTTTCAATCGAGTTCAGTTGTTTCAGACATACTGACAATTGCACAACGACAGCTCAACAAACCTGAACTGAAGTTAATTCAGCAGTTCCGTTCTCGTTGAAATAACGCATACGCCAAGATCAAATGTTTCTATGATATCAGGCAAGAATTGACTTTAGAATTAGCCAAATGTGTGAAGGCACCTGAAACGTTACTCGTCGAAAATTTGAATGTGCTGCCGAATACAATTCAGCTATTAGAACCATTTGATGTGGCTACGACAATAATATCAGGCGCAAATTACATTACTTTTTCTTATTTAACTCCGTTATTACGAGGGCTGACTCTACAATTATTGAAAGTGGGAATTAACATAAAAAACACTGCTGGAAAGAATATTTATAATGCTTTATGCAAGTCAGCGCGGGAACGATTAATACCGTTTGAGAAAAGGGTCCTTATGATGTTAGCCACCACTCTGGATCCAAGGTTCAAAAAATAAGTGAAGACGATGGAAACATTGCTGCCCAATCTCTTCAAATAGAATAAACTTCTTTTCTGATGACACAAAAGCCGGAGTCAACTCAGAGTACTTATGAATTTACGGCAGCTGCATCTACAAGCCACTGATTTGGTGAAACTGGGGAAATTTACTAACGAAGGAATAGTGGAAAGCAAAAAAATCCAAGGAGTTATTATTTCTACCTAAAGATCTATTCAAAGACAAAGCCTATAGCTGCTCAAATAATGAAGCAATAAGATATAGATATATACCAAAATCTGGAGAAACCTCCCAGTGGAAATGACAAATGTCCCATCGACTACTGGTTAGATTCAAATACTGAGACAAAGAAAATGTTTGCTCTCTAGCATCCATGTATAATTGCGTCTTTTATTCCGAGTGAGCGAATTCTTTCGAAAACGGGTGTTATTCACAGTGATCGCAGAAACTTCTTAAAGTCTCAAAGCGTCTCAATGAATTGCTTTCCCTAAATCAAAATGCTCAGCATTTCGGAAATGATTAAAACTCTATATTTCTGTGTTTCTCTATAAAAGTAATTGAATTTTTATTTTTAAAAAAAATTAATGAATCCTAGGTGTACCTACTAATTTCGCAAGACACATATACACCATCGATAGTCTATCGATAGCCTATCGACAGTTTTTAAAAACAAACATCGATAGTCTATCGATAGCCTATCGATAGTTTTTAAAAAAAAACATCGATATTATCGAAACATCCAACTATCGATGTTTAACGTACACTACACCTTAGTAATCTGATCAAAATTCGATCGCGTATTTATGGAGTTACTTAGAACAAAAACGAACAAAAACCATCCTATAACTAGTAGAAATGTATTAAAAACGGCATTGATGGAAGGCTGGGACGAAATTGAGAAATGCTGTAAGAACATGGTATAGTTAATGCCAACTCGGCTTACCGCAGCTAGAAAGCAAAAAAGATTACCAATAAACACTAATAAATAAATAAAGTGTATAAACATGAGTTATTTGGAAGAATTTTATAAATTTTCATACTATTAAATTGTTACCAGAAAATTTAAAAATGGCTTTTAATTGTTCACCGATTGAAATGAAAATTTAAGATTTTCTAAAAATATGTCTATAGCATTTTTTCATTAATTCAATTTTTTCATTTAACTGGTTTCATTTTGATTTCATGGCACTTTATATGTTTTTTAATAAGCACAACAACTTTGAAACGAAATTTACGTTCATATTTATTTGAATAACGCCTCCTGCTCAAACTCTAATTTTACACGGCCAGAGTTTCGTTAAAAAGTTGGATTTTACCCTCGTTAACTCAGTACGAAAATTTTTTAATGAAATTTCTGAATTTCAGCAGCAATAAACTAGTTCAATTAGAAAATCAGTAAAAAGTTGATTGAATACGCATCATTGCACTCGACGCCCATCTTTATCTTCACCAGAATAAACGGCGGGCGGGGCAAACGTCATCATTAACAATCATTGACTATTGCAGATTGGTGCTCAAATAAACGTGTTTGTTTTTGAATTAACGTAAATTAAATGATTAAATTGCGTGATTGAATTATTTTTCCCTTTAACGAAACACATCTTACCACTTTCCCTCTTTTCTAAACCCAACCGTGAACCTAAGTAGGTCGGAAAATTGGTGAGTTATGTACCACATCTGAACTCGTCTGCGAAAAAATTTGGCGCGTGGTGTACAAAAGGTTGGCTATCACTGGTTTACGGGGTTTCTTGTCTAGATAAAACTATCATTTACAAGTGGCACAATCTTTTAAAACAAAGAAGGGATGCATTTGACGACGACCCCCAAGACCAGGATGGGTAATAGAAGTGGTCAGTCTGAAAATTGTTCAAAAAGTAAAAAAAATGATATTAGAAGATGCTAGACTAAAGCAGAAACAACTCGCAGAAATAGCTGGAGTATCAGGTCAAACCATTTTAAATATTCTTCATGATTATCTTAGCATCACTGAAGTCAGTGCAAGGTGGGTGCCGAGAATGCTCACGCCGCCTCAAAAGCAACAGTCAAAAACATCTATCGTGCGCGTTTGGACCTCTGTAGTGAAAATGAGGATGGAGTATTGACTCGAATCATTACTGGAGACTAGATTTGAATTCATTATTAGGAGCCTGAGTCCAAATAAGGCTTTATGCAATTACACAAGAAAGGCACACTACCACCCAAGAAGCCCAAGCTGCTGGAAAAGTCATGGCGACAGTGTTTTGGGACGCCAGAGAGATCCTGTTGATCGATTTTAAAAATAAAGGAGTCTTTAATTTTAGAGCGGTTCAAACAAGCCATCAAAAATAAGAAAACTAACAGCAAAGGTGTCCGTGTCCGTCCTCCTCGTTGGCTGTCTTGCATATGGTGGGCTTCGATATTTTAGATCACCCACCATACAGCTCAGACTTGGCTCCTAGCGATTAATAATTTTATTATTAATTTCACAAAACCTAGAAATTTACTACTATGATCACCATTCGAATCAATGATTGCTAAAATCTTTCTAACGTTTCTCTCCATCTCATTATTTTTGCTTGAATTTGGGTGTCTAACTTGTTTTCTACAATTGAGCTAGTTTCAAGTCTTTTTTCTAACTCTAACCATTTTAATACACAGTCAGAAACAGTTTCATGAGATTTTAAATAATTGTAAATGTATACATATGATTTAATTGATGTATAATAATTCTGTTGATTGAAGTTCTTTGTGAGCTGCGTTTTGAAAATATCGACACAGTTGAAAACAAGATTTGTATTGTGTTATTAACTCCGCACAATATGGAAATGCATTATCGACATAGAAATTTCGCGCTGAAACGCGAAAATTTCGCACTGGACTGCGAAAATTTCGCAATGGACTGCGAAAATTTCGCACTGCACTGCGAAAATTCCGCACTGGACTGCGAAAATTTCGCAACGGACTGCGAAAATTTTGCACTGAAATGCGAAAATTTCGCACTAGACTACGAATATTTCGCAATGGACTGCGAAAATTTCGCAATAGACTGCGAAAATTTCGCAATGGCCGGCGAAAATTTCGCAATGGACTGCGAAAATTTCGCACTGGACTGCGAAAATTTCGCACTGGACTGTGAAAATTTCGCAACGGACTGCGAAAATTTCGTAATGGACTGGACTGCGAAAATTTCGCAGTGGACTGCGAGAATTTCGCAACGGACTGCGAAAATTTCGCACTGGACTGCGAATATTTCGCAATGGACTGCGAAAATTTCGTAATGGAATGCAAAAATTTCGCACTGGACTGCGAAAATTTCGCATTTGACTGCGAGAATTTCGCAGTGGACTGCGAAAATTTCGCAACGGACTGCGAAAATTTCGCTCTGGACTCCGAAAGAAAAAAAAATACGCTGTTATCTAGGCTTGTGTCGTTCATGAACGAACGAACTAAAAGAAATGTTTCCGTTTACTGAACTGAACGAACTATATCATTATTTCCTATTCTAACAGTTCACCATTTTAGTTCGTTCGTTCATGAAACACTCAAGCCTAGTGTCAACGTTTCATCGTCTGAACATTTCTTTTAGTTCATGAACTACTCATTGAGTAGTTCATGAACGAACGAACTAAAAGAAATGTTTCCGAACGAACCATTCATGAACTACTCATTGAGTAGTTCATGAACGAACGAACTAAAATGGTGAACTGTTAGAATAGGAAATAATGATATAGTTCGTTCGGAAACATTTCTTTCATGAACGACTCAAGTCTGATCAAAGTGTGTGATCAAATATTATATAAAGTTGAGTTTTGTCATGCTTTCAAGTATGTTAAAATAAAATCTGCTTTTAGATAGTGTAGTTTGAAAGCATATCAAGTACCGAGTATTTTGGTACTTGCAAGTATTTTATATAAATATTCAAAAAGTATTTAGGGCAAAAGTAGCTGAAATCGGCCAATTTTGGGTTAGAGTGGTTTCGGGCATAACGGGCCAAGACCTATTGCTGTGATACAAACATTTCGGTTTTGTAGGGGAGTAAGAGGTTTTTTGGTCATAGTTTGGTAAAAACTGCCTTTACGGCGCTTTCGATGATTGAAAGTGGTCGGGGAATAAAATAGTGGTATTTTAAGGACGAAAAAAATTTTTGATAGGGAACATTGAGCAAAAATTTTCAATTTTCCTAAAAATTTTTTTTTTGTCCACCATGAATTCGGGGACCTTTCTGAGTAGTTTCGGGCGAAATTTCCATACAAGTCTAGGAAAAAGCGGCCTAGTTTCGAAGATACGGCAAAAGTAGTTGAAATCGGCAAATTTTTGGTTAGAGTGGTTTCGGACATAACGGGCCAAGACCTATTGCTGCGATACAAATATTTCGGTTTTGTAGGAGAGCAAGAGGTTTTTTGGAAATAGTTTTGCAAACACTGCCTTTATGGCACTTTTGATGATTGAAAGTGGTCGGGGAGTAGAATAGTTATATTTTAAGAACGAAAAAATAATTTATAGAGAAAACCAAGCAAAACCGTCCAATTTTCCAAAAATTTTTTTTGTCTAGCTTGAATTCGGGGACGTTTCTGATCTGTTTCGGGTGAAATTTCAATACGAGTCTGGGGAAAAGTGGCCTATTTTCGAAGATACGGCAAAATACACAGCCAGAGAAGCCAGCTATCGAATCAAAAAGGATCTGAATCTTTTCCTACTTAGCACTTTTAGTTTTACTTTCAGTTTTGGCTCCAAACTACTCAGAATTCATGCTAAACAAAAAAAATTTTTTTAGGAAAATTGGTCGTTTTTGCTAAATTTTCCCTATCAAAAATTTTTTTCCTCCTTAAAATATCACGATTGTACTCCCCGACCACTTTCAACCATCGAAAGCGCCGTAAAGGCAGTTTCTGCCAAACTATGGCCAAAAAAACCCTTACTCCCCTACAAAACCGAAATGTTTGTATTACAGCAATAGGTATTGGCCCGTTATGTCCAAAACCACTCTAACCCAAAATTGGTCGATTTCAGCTACTTTTGCCCTAAAAACTTTTTGAATATTTGAATAAAATACTTGCAAGTTCCGAAAATACTCGCAAGTACGAAAATACTCGGTACTTGATATGCTTTCAAACTACACTATCTAAAAGCAGATTTTATTTTAACATACTTGAAAGGGTGACAAAATTCAGCTTTATATAATATTTGATCATACACTTTGATCAGACTTAATGGTTTTAGCAAAACTACCAGCGCAACCAACCAAGCTTTTGGAAACTTGAAAAAAAGTTAATACTTTTACTTATCTTTAATCACAAGACAACAATATTTTCATAACGCGGAAATACAGTTCACCATATCGATCAGAGCCCTGTGAAACAGATTTATATTGAGAAGCACTGAACTAGTGAACTAAATCTCTTCTGAAAAGTGAGAACTGAATCTAATGAACTGTTTTGCGCAAGTCCAACGAATGATTTGGCATTGAACTAGTGAACTAGTGAACTGTTTAAGTGAAACATTTCACTAAAGTGAACGAGATCAGGTGAAACGTTTCACTTAACTGAACTGTTTTGCGCAAGCCTACTGTTATCCCTAAGGTAACTTAATTTAATAATCACTAATAGTGGATCAAATATTCACTTATATATGTAAAAAAATATAAGAGTTAATTCAATCTTATTATCACCCCAATGAAATAATTATTTAAATTCAATTTTAAATATTCTTTATGGACTGCGAAAAATTCGCACTGGACTACAAAAATTTCGCAATGGACCGCAAAAATTTCGCAATGGACTGCGAAATTTTCGCAGTTCAGTGCGAAATTTTCGGAGTCCTTTGCGAAATTTTCGCAGTCCATTGCGAAATCTTCGCACTCCAATGCGAAATTTTCGCAGTCCATTGCGAAATTTTCGCAGTCCAGTGCGAAATTTTCGCAGTCCAGTGCGAAATTTTCGCAGTGTGAGTTTTCGCAGTTCGAATTTTCGCATCATGATCAATTTACTTTGGGTGCTTATTTATGTGTCAATAAAGCATTTTGATAATGTACAGTGCTAATAACAAAATACAAATCTTGTTTCCAACTTTTCCGACATTTTCAAAACGCAGCTCACAAAGAACCGCAATGAACAGAATTACTATATATCAATCACAACAAAGATTCTCAGTACATTTTTGTATCTATTATATTTGTATCGGGCTGAATGAATCTGCAACCCAACATCGCACGTTCATACAACTAGCATCGTACCCATAAGAACACTCTAAATTATTCGTTGTCGTGAGTGGATTTAATATCTTCTCCGGAAATATAAGCTATTGAGTTTTTCATAATTGTGCTTTGTACAACAGCTTTTTCCTTGCGGGTTTCTAGGACATTTAAAGGCACAGACCAACCATTCAAACCTCATCATCAAAATCAAAATATCGCACCATTAACACCCCAAACGCTCTCCTTGAAGATGCCCAATTTTACATTGGCTTAAAGGCAAAAGACTCACAGTTGTCACCAGCGCATAACGAACGCATTTTCGTACTCGGAATAGACTACCTTGTTTTCATTGTATCATGGGCAAAACAATAAACTTTGTCTTGTTTTAGAGAGCATACTAAATGCCGTCTTTCATGTTTTTTTTTGTTATATAAAGTCTTTAAGTAATGAACAGTAGAGAAATGTCTGCTATTTTTAACGAGCGGGTAATGTATGACTTGACAATTTTATTGGGCCTTTTTCTAATAAAAAGATCCTGGTGTTGATTAATGTACTACTCGGAGGGAAACTACAGATTTAATTTGAATTAGGCATATTTTTGACTATCTATTAGGAGATCTTTTTCTTCAGACTTGACCGAGATTAGTTCGTCACTTTGTACCATTGTGTTGGAATTGAGACTAGAACCGTTAAATCGGACCAGTACATGCACTGCAACATCAATAAAATGCGTAAATTGCTCCATCAAAAAACATCTACATACACAGCACCGTGCTGACAGTTTCGAATGCCCAGAATTAAAAAAGTTGATTTTGATAAACCAAAAATAAACTAATTATGGTTATTAGTTCAAGTACCACCAATAAAGCTGAGACCTTAAATATTGTATATGCAAACATCAGAAGCATTCGGAACAAGATCGATGACATAAATGTCTACCTTTCTTCCAGGAATGATATTGATATATTAGTTTTAAACGAAATATGGATATACCGAAATGAAGAGGCATTATATACGCCAAATGGATATGATGGCTATGTCTGCTGCAGGAAATCAGGGCGTGGTGGAGGCGCAGCTATATTTATAAAAAAAACCTCACATTCGGTCTAGACTGATCATGATGACAGACAAATACAATTCTATTATAGTGGAACTACAACTAAAAAAGGAAAAAATTAAAATCGGAACATTTTATAAAGCGCCTAGTGACGACGACAGCCTTTTTCTACACCACATCGATGAACTTCTCTCGCTACATGACAAATTAATTACAATAGCTGATACCAACATCGATCTTTTAGCCACGTCAACAGTAATGAAAGCATACTCTGATATAATTGTGGCCAATAACGGAGTTATTTTAAATACAACCAAGCCAACAAGAGTAACACAAACGTCTAAGACCTTGATAGATCATGTAATAATAAAACATCCACAGTTATTAGATCGAATATCATACGCGGATAATGATTGGCCTGGGTTAGACCACAAGATTATAAAAATATCGATCGTTGAATGCGAAAATATAAAACCACAGCCCAGGATGATAGCCATCAATTCAACTGATAAGAGGAAATTCGTGAAATATGTAATTGATGAATTAAAAATGAGGCAAAATGCTACTATAGAAGGTTTAATCGATATTATATCGAAAGCAAAAGAAAAAGCGACATCAGCCAAACACGTAAGAGTTCGGCAGGAATCATGGATTACTAAGAAAGTTATTGATGCTGCTAAACGCAAAAGAACTGCTTACAAAAGATACATGGCAAATCAAAATTGTGCTATGAAAAAACAAGATTATCTATTAAAAAAAAAGGAGTCAAATAAGATTACGCAGGAGGCAAAGAAACGTTATTTTGCCAATAAATTCGAGAACGCAGCTGGAAATAGTGCTAAATATTGGAAAATAATTAAAGAAGTGACATCAACTTCAAAGGATACACTGCATATGACATGCATAAATGAACTATGTGTGAATGGAACCCTGTTAAATGATCCCTCTCTTGTGACTCAACATCTAAATAATTACTTCGCAACCATCGGGACTAATCTTACACAGCAGCAGCAAGCTACTTATGGCTCAGATATCAACATAAAAGTGAATACTTTAACGTCCATGCATTTACGCACTACATCACGGAAAGAAATATCTGAAATAATAGATAATTTAAAAGCTGGAGTATCTCCAGGACTCGATGCAATCACTTCCGAAGACATCAAACTGTTGAAGAACTACATAATAAATATATTAACAGTCAACATCAATGAACACCTTAAAACTGGTTCCTTCCCTGATTGCCTTAAATTAACAAGAATCACTCCTGTATTTAAAGGAGGTGATCGTGCAAATCCATCAAATTACCGCCCCATTGCTGTCACCAGTATTATGAGCAAAATATTTGAGAAGGTAATAAATTCAAGAATATTACAATTCTTAGAAGAAAATTCAATCTTGGCTCCAGTTCAGTATGGGTTCCAACAACATAGTAGCACGTTAGCGGCAACCTTGGATGCAGTGCACTTTATAAACTCTACGCTGGATAAGGGAAATCATGCCACAGCTATCTTCATTGACTTACAAAAAGCTTTCGACACCATCGACCATGGAATTTTACTAGAACGATTAAGTAAATACGGATTTGGGGATAAAATAAAGCTACTAGTCAGAAATTACCTAATAAATAGGCGGATAGTAACCAAAAATTCTAATTACGTCAGCCGAGAATGTGAAGTAAATATCGGTGTACCACAAGGATCTATCCTCGGCCCGCTTCTTTTTCTGCTATACGTGAACAGCATACAGGACATTCAGCTATCTTGCAAAATTGTGCTCTTTGCGGACGATACCCTTCTTCTTTATTCCGGGAATGAAGAATTGACACTACAGAACACTATAAATGCAGATTTAGAACGATATTTCAGCTGGCTTCAGAAAAGTAAACTAGTTCTTAACATCCATAAGACTAAATACATTGTGTTTCAGCAGAGGAACAAACGTCCAGTGAACCTACGCATCCAAATAAATGGGGTACAGCTCGAAAATGTAAATTCAATTAAATATCTAGGATTGGTGCTAGATGATAAAATGACATGGGCAAACCACATCAACAGCATCAGATGCAAAGTGGCACCTATGATAGGTGTAATAAAAAGGTTTGAATTTATACCTTTACAAACCAAGCTTACCATTTACCATGCGTACATTGTTTCCTTAATCACATATGGAGTACTGTTGTGGAGCCAGACTTCCAAACACAACATTGAGCTTATTGGAAGACTTATGACCAAAGCTATCAAAACAATTCATAAAATGCCCACACTTACCTCAACTTCAACGGTATGTGCTAGAACTGGGCTTCTAAATATCAACAAACTTATACTGCTTGAGCGAGGTAAATTGATTTATAAGATTTTAACGAAACAGCTCAAATGGCCAAATATTCTTCGAACTGTTGGTGAGTCCACCAATATTCCAACAAGAAATGCGGGTAATTTATCAGTGCAAACTCCAAGGACGGAAAGAATGAAGACCGACCCTGTACAGGAAGCAATACAATTTTTTAACACACTGCCTAATTCGGTTAAACATTCGGAAAACTTAGTAAAGTTTAAAGAAAATCTGAAGATCTACATCGGAAGAGCACACTGCTAATGAAATCCAGAGTTTTTTGTAAACTTTTCTCTGGACGCACGTCATGATGACAAATAAAATATACACAATATGATATAAAGTACTAACTATAAAAAAGCAAGATGGTACTATCCCTTATACCAATACACCAATTGTCTGGGAAGTACTAGGAATAATTATTTACTGATGATTTTGTGATGCACACGGACCGTGCATATTGAGTGATGGAGAGAGTGGAGTGAAGGAGGTATAAAAAAAATAAAAAAAAAAAAAAAATGAATGAGCAGCTTCTGGGTGCATTCCTTCCTCGACATTACTCTCTATACTTAATACATTGAACTACCTACAAATCGATTCGTTGAACCGTAAATGTTTTGTTTTGTAGCTTTCTCATGATTATTCCTTTTTTCTTTTGGCACTTCCTGACTCATAATTACGTCCAATATCTCTTTCCCTTTCACGACTCCCACTTTCTGACATTTTAGCTCGCCGTGATTGCTAAACTGTATATTTTTTAGGCTATGGTTCACGGCCGTGCGGGCCCCTGGAAAGCACCAGACCCCAGACACCGCCTTGTTCGCCTGTATGTAGGGCCGCCTCTCACCTTACACTGGTTTTTGACATATTTAAATGGTCGTATGGAATCCGAAGCACTGCAGATTCCCCAGCGCATCGTGTAAATTTCTTTCTTCTTTAGCCTGCCATCTTGTAGAACCAATTTTTCTCCTTACATTTTCAACAGTAGTCGCGTTTTATTGCACCTTGATCAAATTTCGCTCATTTTAATAGCAATGCAAACAACAACAAAATCCAAAAAAAAACAAAACTTCACAAGTTAATAGTATTAAAAGCTTATTACAACGTATAACGCTGATTCAGCAGAGATTTGTGAAATCAGCAACTTAAGGCGGTATTTTGGTCAAGAGGCTGGATTTTGAGGTGATTTTACGGACGCATTTCAGTATCTATTTTTTTTACCAGTGTTTGATTAACATTTTAAAGGTATAAAAATGAATTGAGAAAATAAAAAAATAAAAAAATTGTAGTAGGTACAGGCCGGCGAAGTGGAGACTCAAAAAAAAAAGCTGTCTCCTGGTTGGCGTGATTCCAACCTTCCTGGTGACCTGAAACATACATTTTTGGTCAATTCTGAAAAAAGTAAAATGACTTCATTTTTTCAACTATGAGAATTTTTTAAAAAATAGAAATTTTTTCAAAAATCCTTACGTCAGACGAATTTTGATAGTGCTAAGAAGGTCTGTGCAAAATTGCAAGTAAATGGGTTTCTTACAACTACAAATATCATGTCAACCGTATCGAAAAAACTAGTTTCGAGAAAAACGCGTTTAAAGTTTGGAGACTCGTTTCGGGCAGTCTGAATCGTTTTAGTATGTTTTACCTACATTTTTTTAATCAACGATCACTGCCTCATGCAATGCTTCTTCTTTCACTTCAAAAGCGAGATTTTCTGAAGCTTCAGCCATACGAGCAGTTCGTCAGTTCGAACATCTTTAGAAGCTTAAGAAGCTCGTATCTTGGAGCGATTGATTCGTTATTGATCGCGTTTGTTGGTTTAGTTGGCGTGTCAAAAAAACAGCTGTAACTCCGAATTCGAATTTCTAAAAATTATCTTAAAAGCTCAAAAAAATCGATTTTATCAAATTTCTAGACCAGAATACCCCCTTAAGTGAATGCAACAAGTTAAGTTAATGCAGAAACCTACTTGGTCTGGATCTTTTTTTTTGGGAACTGGTCAAACCCGATCGGATCTAAAGTTCGGAAAAACGCTATTAATATCTGATGTGATTGCTTCGCAGTGCTTCCAAGACCAGGGTCAGCTTTTAGTGAGTGCCTGCCAAATTTCGGTAGCCGTGCCACATTTTAACTGTTGCTAAATATTGCAATTCAGTAAAAATATCACATCGTTTTTTCCCCTTTTGTGTCTAATCACTACATCGTGATCCATCCTCTTCATGTCTATGACTTCACTTAACAGAGCATTTCACAAAAATTAAACAATTAATGAAAGGTCAATTAAGCTTTGCGTTTGAATTGCCAAGAGATGAATAATACGATTATCGGGTACATTTTGACTTAGATAGCCCGTTCTGAAGTTAAAACTCAAGACTTATGGAACTCCCCTCCTACATATATCTAGACGATTTAAGCCGTGCTGGAGCTAAACACAGAAGTCGTAGCGTTTGCTATCAAAATCCATCAAAACTATTGAATGTAAATTACGATTCTTGTTCAAATATCCAAGTTACTTGAAAATCATCAAATTTATATAAATAAATAATTATATTGGTATGTAACTCACAACAAATTAGTTTAGGTCCATTCATTCCTATCGTTTGTCAATAAATATTTGTAAATTTTGAACCGTATCGGAGTAGAGTTGTAAATAGATGCACAACTGTAGAATGTACATAGCAAAATAGTAAATTCATTAAAAAAAGGTGCTACCACGCTGAAAATAATCCATTGAGGCACCGAATTGAGGCTTTTTCTAAAAGAACATTTTTTCGAGTTCTTATATATTTTTTTCATTTTCAATATTTTACAACCGCTTTTGAACCTTGTTATACACTAGCCTTTCAAATAAATCGCGAAAACCGGATTTCATTTTAAATTCAACAAGACAAATTACTTATTTTACCGAAACGAATGTCTCTTTTAACCGAAATCCTCTCGAGTCCAATTAAAATAATTGAAAGCCCGAAAAGTGCTTTTCATATTCAAATATCCTCACATTAGATGCACACTCTTAGCTCTACAAAGAAGTCAGGAAACGATTCGATACGGCTCTTTAAGAGGTTTTTGTATTGTATCGGAAATGTCTCAATTCACTTGGACTGTCGGTCTTGGGCATGAAACCGTCATCATATTCGGGAACATTGAACCAGTTCGCTGAATGAAAAAATGCCGTGTGGCCACAGCGTATTCACGAACCAACAGATACTTCCGTCGATTTATTCCCATATTATTGTTGATCATAAGAATAGGCCATATGCAAATTCTATAAATAAGGTCGATTTATCTTCTTGCCTCCTGCAGTAGGCATAGATGAACGAATGGGTGAATAAAAACGGAAGGATTTCCCCTTTTGCGGTCCCAATCCACTTTTGAACATCTTGTTATGCAAATCGCAGTGAGGTCGTTTTGATAAATGAAAGACTTGATTTGTTGTGTATTTGGCCATTGCACTCGTTTTGGTTGGCCGCGATGAGCTGACCGTCCTTTGACATACCAACTCATACAACTGGACTGCAAGTATCCGCTTCGACTCCATTGTTCTTGCATAATCCTTGGTAGTTAGCGGTGGTCACGTTAAGGCTTCTGAATTCAAACGCTGCGGTACGACACGACGGCGACAATGAACTAATTTTTCGATTGTTCGAATCTTTCGTTCGACATGTTAAGGCAACGTATAAAGAATTGGGTATCGGTTCTACAAGCATTTCGATATTCAGATTTGTTTCTTATATGAAAGTTAAAAAAAAACAATACTTTAACATGAAAATATATAATGAGTTTGCAGGCGATATATTAATGGATACAGTACTTTTATTGAAGTATTATGATTTTTTCGGTACCATCGATATTTTGATGAATTTTATCTTTCACACACCCCACTAGACTTGGATATGCAGGCGAAGAAACAAGCACTCATTTCATACAATCGGTTTCATTTTATCTACGGTCATTTTGTGACCAAAAGAAAACCATATGCGAACGATTTCGTCACATAGGCTCATGCTGAGGAAGTAGCGAACAAAAAAATTGCGGTTATTGCGTTGAAGGCGATTGTCTATGCCGACTTTATTTGTTTCGTATTCTGACTTTATGCTTATCTCCTGCCATGCAAGGCAGATGGACTATTCCATCATTAAGGGGTTACCCCCACTTGTAGCGCAATAAAATAGGTCATTTTCATGAATTTTTTTTGACAAAACTACGAAACGTTTTTAAACGACTATTATATTTTCTTAAAGTACATACTTTGAACCCCTTTCAGTAATTTTTTTATTTAAAAATATTACATGATTTAATTACAAATGGCCGTCAAAACAATGGAATTTTAATTTTCACCTTTTGCGGTGACCAAAATTGTGTCGAATTGGATCATCTGAAGCAAAAAATAGCGATGGACTTAGTTAAATAACAGTATAAACTAGTGTTTGATCGAAGGATTCAAAACAATATCCATTTTTCACAAAATGGCGGACAGTCAAAGTTAATATTTCGATTTTCACTTAAAAAAATGGTCGTCTTTTGGCTATAAAACGGCCATTTTTTATTTAAAAAAAAAATCGAACGATCAAACACTACATTTTTATGTATTAAATAAGCCTGCTAAGTTTCAAAAAGATCGGTTCAGTAGTTTTCGAGTAATTTTGGTCACCGACTTCAAAGATGTCATTTCGAGAAAAACGCGTTTATAAGTATAAGTAACGGTTGTATAAGCAACAGTTTCTTCTCTTTCAACGCTCATATCTCGGTTAATTATGTTTGGATCGACTTGAAATTTGAAGGAAGTATTCTCAGATAGTTATACTTAAAAAAAATGCAACAAAAAAAAAACGAAAAACTTCAAAGTTACAAGTGGGGGTAACCCCTTAAACGAGGATCCGGCACAAGTCATTGTCGAATTCATCCTAAATGGAAACGCACTTTAGGATCTAAATGAACTCACAAAGAGGCTAAAACTCGCACCGAACTCACATTAGAAGGTGTTAATCGTCCTAGCCAATAGTTAACCTCTACACTGTTCGGTTTTGTAACATGGCTATTTAAGTGGCTTGAATAGACATCCTAATTGAAATGTGGTCACAATAGATGGGACAATATGTAAAAGACAAATTTTGGGGGTTGGTTTAAAAAACATATAACTAAACCACTCTATATGAATGTAGAGGTGAACTCTAATCAGTTTAGGTCTGCTTCTGTAAACTTATAGTGGATATTTGCATATTTTTTCACGAAGAGACTGTGGTCCAAATAGTTCAGATTATATATACAGTATGTTTCATAAAATGTGTCTTAAAAAAAAGCGTTAAAAGCCCAATAATTAATTGTTTTCCAATTTATTTCTTAAAATATATACATAACTACAAGTTTCGCAAATTATCTCAATACGGAATCCAGTCGCCGTTATTATTTATAATCGCTTCGCATCTTTTGTGATAACTCTGGCTCAATTTTTGAACATAATCCACACGAAGATGACGTCAAATATGTTTCGAGCTACGAATTCGAGCTACAACACCGAACGGAAAAGGTACGTAAATACAATGAAAAAAACTCTAGCGCATCAGAACCGCTAGAAAACTAATTTTCGAAGAAATTGTCTTCGAGTGACAAAAAAATGTGGAAAGACGTAATACACTTTTTTGTAGAATCATATCAACCATTCCTTATCTCAAGCAACAAAACTCAACTATAACACAAATGTTGAAAATTTTGAGTGCTGGCAACAGTTTCCCGACGAAGCAGCAATAAGTTTACCATAACAAGCTCATACTTCAATCAACTTATCCTTTGAATTTCGTTCTCATCGGAGGATTTCATCGAAAGTTTCAGCGGTAAAACGTTGTTTGAGGCTGCCATCCGAAAAATGTTCAAAACTGGGAAAATTTAAAAATTGGTTTCTTATTTTTATCGCAAATGCTTTGCATATGAGTATGTAATTGCAAGCATCTGTTGGTGCAATATTTACGAAAATGGCTAATGCTGGTTACCCTGTGTCAGCAGCAGAGCAAAATATATACCAAATCTGCTTCACGTTAAGTTAAACCCAACCAGTAAATTTCGTTTCGATTGAATCACTGCGCTGGAAGCTATACGGATGAAAATAATTTCAGGGTTGCCACCCTCAAAACTTTTCAAATTTTTAAAGCGTTAATATTTGTTGTTAATTTTCATTGCAGTATTATTCCCATTTGCAAATCTAATGACATAATCGCTCAGTAAACAAATTCCACAAAATTACAAAAATGGTCATAGCTGGCAGCCCTTTTATGATTTTTGTACGAAACTCCTACGACATTTACTTTACATTAAGGTCAATTTACTGCATGAACTTCGTTTTGATTTCTGCACTGGACCGGAAGTTATAGGGAAAAAAGCTTTATTTTGCTGAGCAAATTTGCAAGATTTAGGAGACAAAAATCACCATAGCTGGCAACTCTATTCTAATTTTTCAGCCAAATTTTCACCAAATGTTACATAGTGTCAAGTACTGTTTGAATTTTGTTAAAATCTGATGGCTGAATCGGAAGTTATAGGCCAAAAAGCTGTTTTTTTTCTCAGTGATTTTTCAAGATGGTACCACTGGCACATTTCAAAATCACTTCTACCAGACCTGGTCCTAGCTAATACCAACATGTCCTGTGAATTTCATTATGATCGGATAATCCGGTCGTCAGTTCTCGTGAACAGAACTTTCGAGTGCTGAAAATAGAGGTAATTTGGTGATGGATTGCCGTTCTTGTGCAAATCGGAATTTTCAAAATTTCAATTTGACATGATGGAAAAAGGTTTAAATTTATCAATGATTTGAATTTTTTGTCAAAAATCAAAAATTTTTGAGGAGGGTCAATGATTTGAAGGATTTTTTTTCAGGAGCCTGCAGTAGCTACAGGGTTACCTGCAATATCTTGAAAATCCATGTGTGTTTAATCTTAGCCAACGTCAATACGCTCTACGAATTTCACGGTGATCCAATGTTTTAGTCAGAAGTAATGACAAATCAAAATTTGAAAAAAAATCCTTGCCTACTTTTAGGCATTTAGCACCCACACACGGCTCAAAAATTTCAAATCTTTATCTTAGACAAGCTTAGAACATAATTAGTTTTCATTCCCAATACTTTTTTTAACAAAAATTTACACTGCTTGGAAATATAGGAGTACCTCAAAATTCACTAAAACGCTCGCCGCCGCCAAAAGGTTTAGGATATCTGAATTTGAGAAACTTGTGGACCTACTTACTATATATATCTATGTTCTCCGAAAATTTCAGCTTAATCGAATCGGCCACTCCAGAGATTATCTCGGAAAATCATTTTGCTGATATATATATATATATATATATATATATATATATATATATATATATATATATATATATATAAATATATATATATATATATATATATATATATATATATATATATATATATATATATATATATATATATATATATATATATATATATATATATATATATATATATATATATATATATATATATATATGTATATGTATATATATATATATATATATATATATATATATGTATATATATATATATATATATATATATATATATATATATATATATATATATATATATATATATATATATATATATATATATATATATATATATATATATATATATATATATATATATATATATATATATATATATATATATATATAAAGAAATATGAATTCGGTGAAACGAGTTTAATACTAATGTTCTTCGAACATTAGTAAAAATTCATTATATACACTGGGCAAAAAAAGTTCGTGAACACTCATAAGCAAATGATATGAATTCACTACAAGGGTCATACAAGCAATATTTTCAAAAGCAAAACATTTTGTTTGCATCTTAAAAAGCACAAAGTATATTTCTAAACCCAAGCATTAATATTTGTATGCAACCATGTTCGTCGTCTGTAGAGGCTCTAATTGTCAACAGTGCGGTCGATGGTAAAATTGTGAATTGGATTAAGGTGAAGGAATGGAGTTTTATTAGTAATAGAAGGAAGAGAGTAGGAGAGAGAAGAGTACCTTGTGGTACCCCAATTGGTAGTGTCAACATCTATTAGCATCCACCTAATATAACTTAAAAGAAACAATCTAAGAGGAAGCTTTCAATTTACTTGATAAGGGCGGAAATCAGCTAAATTTCTAAAACGAAATTAAAGCCTACACCAATTATCATACCACATTTACCATCGTTAACTATAGTGGAAATAATATTGAGCTCGAAACCATCAAATACAGGATAAAGTTTATGTCTACGAGTAAAGAAAGTTATTTTGAATAAAACAGAAACCTACCAAAAGCTCCAAAAACGTTTTCGTTAAATTGTTTGGCTGCCAAATCTATTGCTTTTACAGAATATTTGGAGTATGTACAAGAAACCTGCTGTAGCTGTTCCACGAACATAGCATAGCATCGCTTTAACAACTGGAAAATTTTGCAGTAGTATGGAGAAGCAACTATGAGA
Organism: Nemotelus nigrinus; assembly: GCA_947369275.1. Taxonomy (NCBI): domain Eukaryota; kingdom Metazoa; phylum Arthropoda; class Insecta; order Diptera; family Stratiomyidae; genus Nemotelus; species Nemotelus nigrinus. The sequence continues at coordinate 44,273,246 of OX376374.1, forward strand.
TTTGGAGAACTAAGAGCTAAGTTTCAATTCAAAACGATTTTTATCTCGATTCTCCTGTAGCCTCCTGCACTGAAAAGTTAAGCAACGCACGTCACTTGTTATAAGCTTCTATACTGGGTATGACGTGCTATGCACTTCTACTGGTTGCACTGTTTACAAGAAGAACGTAGGCATTACCAGCAACGTGATATTGAACGAGAAGCGGTATCGTATTTGTTTTATTTTGGTACACTAAATAACAACCAAGTTAGTAATAGAGCATTCAACGCATACTTAAGCACACAAGGGCCGATTTTAACACTGCATTCCGTAGCGCCCAACGGTTAATGAGCGGAGAGCCACCCTGAGTCCTTGATGAACTGAATGATCCACTTCAGGTCCACCGAAGCCGCTTCGGTTATGCCAGTAAAGAAGTATGAGCCAAAGGACTTCATCCTTCTTCCATCGATTCACACAGGAGCTGAAGAACTGTTTCCTTTTCCTCCTCAAATCCTCGGCTCCAGCAGAAGTTTTTGTAACAGACACTCAGCCGTGCTGCATGTCTGTCAAACAAGGTTCTCAAATAAAGAAATTTCTGAGAGCGAATAATGTCAGAAATATAATTTTTTGCTCAATCATCTAGTGATCACACAGAAAGGTTCTCTCATCCAGAACTTCACAGCATTCTTTTAATATTTTTGCGTAATAGCCAGTTTACTTGGAGCCATCGGAATCCTAGTTGGGAGACTGCAAAGCACCTCCAACAAAAGCGTTCCAGCCTTTGCAAGATGATTCGCTTCATAGTTCCCCTTTGACGTACGATATTCGAGAACTAAATTTGAAGAGATCTAAACTCCAACAAGAGACTACATAGCCACTTGGATGTGCATAGCTACTTGGAATACAAATATTCACTCTGAATATCTGATTACATAAAGGCTAGTTGGCTCGCTTCAAGGATCACCAACACTTGCGGTTGAAAAAACTGCAGTAGTCTGCGAAAAGAAAGCCCAGTGGAAAATAAACCATAACCCATTGTGGGATTTAGTTTGGAGCCATTGGAATATATTTCGACAGCATTGTTTCCTAGCGATAATACCCTCGTCCACACCTCTCTACTTCAGATTTGAGTCTCAAACTGTCGAGACAGAGATGGATAGGCAACAATGTAATCAATGTTTGCCGAAAAGGGCATACCCAGCACCAAGATTTTCACATGTGGCAGGTCTGAATCACCACAATTTAGCGCTGCGCACTTCGCATACTCTGAGACATGCAGATCAGTAGGTAACCAATGAAGCAGCACCAAAAGTGGCTTCATTGGTGTAGTACGAAGAGCCCTCGTTATAAATAAGGCTGCTAGCCTGCGTACTTTGCCTATCATGTTCAGATTTAATACAGCTCGCCACCAAACTACTGCTCCCTGCAGCAGGATTAGTTTTATTATACTAATGCAAATCCGGGACGTAATACGAGGTTGCAATTTTGAGCCTGCTCCTACAGCCCTCTTGGAACTGTAAAGAGAACACAATGCCTTGCGATCCCCGTCTGTTGTATTTTTCTTCTATAGAAGCTTGGAGTCCAGGATAAGTACAAGATATTTTACTTTGTTACTGAGGCGTATAGAAAATCCATATAGTTTTGATATGTCAAAGAATGGAGCCATTTGTCTCTTCGTGAAGAGTAATAGTTCCGATTTGTTAGAATTAAGGCCACAATCCTGACACCATTACGAAAGCATACAAAAAGTTTCTCTCTTGCGAGAATTCATCCAATTTTTTTTGGTGACGATTTTTTGAAATGTGATCCCGGCTGTCAAGTAGCCCCACAGCTAATTGATTTGACGTTGTTTGTGTAAGAGTGAGTAAAATATAATCCTGGAAAGACACATCACTTTATTCGAAATCAATTTTCTTCCTTTTCTGGTTTTTGGCAAATTTTCTCTCACCATAGAGGAACATTTTTACCGAAAAAGTTTACCCGAGAAGTAAAGGAACATACTTATAGGTAATATTGAAGTCAATGGTGGTACAACAGATATCACACTCGCTCAGACATTGTAATCAGGAAACCAACTGGTGTCTTTAATAAACTGCACTACCCCCTTTAAATCGATGAAGGGTACATCAGTCAGTCCTGAGAAGAAAATGGCTCGAGTAACGGCATTCTCCTCTTTGCCAAACTGGCACATGAGATGAAGTACGGATTCTTCTTCATCCTTGGAGCCACAGCTCCGACTAAAATTGGTGAGCCCAACTCCCAATCGTTGTTCGAGCCGCCCTATGAGACGGTGGTCCTCAAGGACGGCCACGCATCCATAGCGACCCAGGATTCCAGCAATGTCAAAGTGGTCTTTCGCAGGAGAACTCAGGTCAGAACTTAGAAGTTCTTCATTATCCTTCATACCTACTAGAATTTGTCCCAATTGACACCACTTCTTTCGCAATTTTGACAACTTTTTAATAGGGAAACCATTTAATTTTGACAATGCTTTAAAAGTAATCTTTCATAAATTCATTGACTTTCGTATGCTAGGGTTTTATGCCACCGAACTGTACAAACCGCTGCTTAAATAGCGAAAGTGTATAGACAATATGGGTGCATGCTTTGATTAATAAAGTGATTCCTTATATTTGTAAGTTATCAATCAACTTCATTTTTTTCTACAAGTTTATTACTAGACGACCCAATATTTATGAAAATATGTTTGAATTGATAGCTTTACAGAAAAATGTAGCATCTTTTAAGACGCATTCATTTCTGCTACTAGAGCGACTCGAGAAAGAGGCAAGAAAAATGATCTGTAACTCGATTCATCAGATTCATACAGAAATTGCATTTTTTGCGGTACAAATATGCCGAAAATCGGGGCTTTAAGGACAATAACTAGAAACTGATTTTGTCAACGGTACCTAAAAGTCTGAATAGACTTAATTTCCTTGCATCAAGTAGCACCTACTCGCTAAATGATAATGAGTTATGTGATATTCAATTCACAATGTCAGATTCAAAGACTTACAGTTGATAGAACACTAGAGGAATACTTCACATTAGTATAGTCTGTCGAAAAATATAGTCTGTTTACCTGAATACAGTCAGAATCTTTGGTAATACAGTTGATCAAACGGAAAATAATAAATCCGAAGGATACTCCATGTTACTATTATAATATCGATCCACTTAATAAGCTACTTTCAGTTTTGATTATAGAAAATGGCAAAAGGTCAGCCAATATTCCCAAGCCAAATGTTTTACTATGATCCTGAATAGAACAAAAGCTTGAAGTAGGACATACATCTCTTGAACATATTGACAATTCAATTCATCCAATTTACATTGACAATTCTAAAACTATCGAATTGGATATATGATAAATTATTGTGCAACTACTTTAGTATGCTACAGAGGTAATGAAACTACTTCCAACGAAAGCAATATCATCTAGGCTACATTTCTAAAAGAGCCTTCAAATCATAATTTAGCATTTTAAATCAATGTGAAATGATGATAGACTGAAATTAACCTTAGATCTAACATGCAACTAATAAATAACATAATAACTTGGATCAAGACCAATTTGCAGCAGACTTCCAATAATAATCAAAGAACCGGGAAAACAGGTAAAACTCTAGTGGCACCGCAAGGTGCGTGCGTCAAAAGAATAGTCAGTATGATTTTACAATTTTCACAGAATATAAATTTTTGTGGATATTTACATACCTGGTTTTCGTACAATTCGGAAAATCCAAAATGGTATTTTTAATCGATAGTTATTAACTCACAAACTTTTCCACAAAAAGAGAAGACTTTTTGGCCGGCATCACTAGCTTTCACTTTTTTTCACCAAATACAGACAGGTTTAGTTAACTCACCACATTTTTGTCTCTGCTAAGTTCGTAGCAGAACCTGTATTGTATAACAGTTTTCTCAAGCTGCAGACCATTATGCTTGTTTCCCTTGGTTTTTGGCTACGAAAAATCTGAAAAGACCCCGTGTGTTTTAGTTCTAAAAGATTATAGTCTCCGAAACCTACGAAAAGGAGGGACCGATTGGCCAATAATTGCCGAAAAAGGCGAGAATGGAAGAGTCGAAGAAAATTTTGTTTTTTTTAAATTTTAAATTCATTAATTTAAAAAAAGACCCCCAAAAAAAGCGCAGCACAAAAATTGAACAGATGCTTCAAAAAACCCAAGGAATCGACTCACATGTAACTGCATAGTACTTTTATTAATTCGCCTACAACTAAAACATTAATACTATTGCCTAACAAACGATATCTTTGACGATTGCTTGTTGCATCAGGAAAAGAAAATTCAGACGAAAAACTCATTAATCTTGAAACTTCCTTCGGAGTGAAATATCGAAGTCTTAGCGATTTCAACTGTTCCAGGTACTCGAGACTATTATGTTCTAAAGATTTGATGTCTTTAAAGACCTGGTCGACCTCATGTCTATTTCTCGATGTTATTACCGATCCAGTACCTTCGCAATAGTGCGTATAAGCTTTGGTAAAGCACATTGTGTTCGAATCTTCCGGCGTAACAATATCCAGCACCCAAGCTCGTTTGACGAGAATATCGTCCGAAAGCAAATATTCGTCGATTTCTTCATTTTCGGGCATCAAAACATCTTTTAAATGGATTGTCGGCGGTGCTTGATAATCTCCCGGCATTTTCGTGTTTGTAGTTTCTGATTGTGGAAAGTCAAATGGCTTGGAGCGTCTTGCAATGCAAAAATATCGGTGTCTTGAGTTAGGGACACCGAACTGCGTTGGCGACAGGATAAACTCACGGAAATCGAAACCACAGCTTGTTAGGTGATCTGTGTATAGATCACGAGCTCGAGAAGTTTCGAAACCTTTCACATTTTCCATTAGAATTCTATCGATAGAAGTTAGCTGGCCCATTATTAAGCAAATATGCTTCAAAGCATCGGACCGATAGTCGTCAACATCACGTTGATTTCCCACACGTGTGAAAGGTTGACACGGAGGCGACATCAAAATTGTATTCACTTTCAATTTGTTAATCATTTTCGGTGTCAATCTCTGAATATTGTTGTTCAAGAGTTGTGTTTCTGGAAAGTTATGTGAATATACAGCATTGGCCACTGTGTTGATATCGACAGCGGCAACCACTTCCCCACGAAATCGACTATCTAAAATTGAGCATATTCGATTTAGTGTACTTGTATGGATACTAACTGTACATTTTAAAGCACTGTGCATTCCGCCTATGCCACTGAAAAGTTCTAAAACTCTTAACTCTTCCATTCCAAGCGGTTTTATTATTTGTATACAAATCTTGTGACGTTTCTTGAAGCGATAAGTCAATAACAGCTGATTGTGAAATCACAAATGGATATGTACAAATGTATGTACAGTACTCGCAGCAAGTGTACTTCGCAGGAACTTCCGAGAAAAATAATTAAGGCCCCCTAAACCAGCCAGGATAAATTAACTAGTCCACACAACCTCTTTTTTCTACAGATACCAGTGGGAGCTAAAGGCATACGCGTTGATGTTTCTGAAGACCAGCTGTTTTGCAAAACATACATATCCGGCCAGGCTTAGGAGGCCTTGCTAGAGTTCAATCAAGCTTGATTGTGATATTCAAAGCATTTTGTTAATTAGAGCAGGCAATATGCACATGCAACTTAAACTCGGATTGCAGATAAATACTGGAGAAATTGGATGTAATTGTTTTAAAGATGTAAACCAATGTGCTGTGACCAGTATAAACGAAACAATAAGTACGTAAGTAGTAGTAAAATACCATTTGTTCAATATGATTCAATTAAATAACTGAAGATGTTTAATCATTAGAAGCAACACAAACAGCATGACAGTAATTTAAGTAGAGGTTGTCTTCAAATAGAGACAAATTTTTCGAGTCGCAATAATTTTGATACCAAATTTTATTGCCATTTTATTTTACATTAACAGTACTTCCCAACTCCCCAACAAACGTAATTTATGGACGATATTTTAATGACTTCATTTGGTTCTTAACCTGAACTGCGCTCAATTTAAGTCCTTCCAATTGGAAATTGAAATCTTTGGTCATTATATAAACTTGATATAGAAACTCTGTAAGTTTCTTAGTTTCTTCACATCTTGCCTTTATTTCATCTGAATTAACTATGTCAATTTTACATTAAGAAGATACTGAATCATAAAATATGTGATGTCCCTTCGAGTTGCTAAATATAGCATCGCTTCTTCATCTCTGCAAAACAGCACTTTTTGGCGTTCTAACAGCTACTACGACATATTTTATTTATAAGAATATTTGTTGGGTTTTCTTTAAAACTGCCACGTATCGGATTGAAGAGTACGCACAATAACATCCTGGAAATATATACTGCGGCTTGTGAAAACTCCTTTAAGGAATCACAGTTGCCACTATCACTCGAATCAATATCAGCATAACTACTAGCAACCACTTCGGCAATATTTAATTTGTGAATTGTGCTCGGCATGTTGCTAGCATATTCAGCCACAAATGATAAATCTTGCGCTTTATTTATACTGAATTCTTTGATAATGTTCATAATCAAACCCTGGAGAAAGAAACTTGAGTGTTGAACCTCAGTATCTCTTACGAACGTCACACTCTGCGGTGTGCATCCATCCATTTTGAAGAATATAAATCGTCCTTGGAGTAGAGTTTTAGGTGCTTCTTTATGAATCTTATCTTCTTCCTGCACAAGATTATAGATGGTCCTCCTTTCTAAGGTAAGATCAAGTTCGTGGGACATTTCTCCAATATTAAAAAAGAGCTGGAGTGGAAAAGAACGATTTTGAAATTTTCAGCTTTCATTGGTATTAATTTTCAGTTTTGAAAAAAATGTTCATAGAACATTATTCAAATTAAAGAACGTTTTCTTTTTGCTGGCGACATCTTTGTCCTCAATAATTTTAAATACGGCGTTATAGTGTCGTTGTAAATGTCGTTTTAAACTAAGTGCACTAGTCAATGCTCTAGCTCTTTCTCCCGAATAGCTTGCTTGCCCTGAGCTATTTTTTAATATATTACATTGCATATGAAAAAATGCTTATCTCGGGTAAACGTAAAATATCTGGAAACCGCAAAATTACCGCCACTGCTGATAGCAATTAAGTACTGGACGCCAGTTACTGACCCCTTGGTTTACTTGTCAAACCTTTCATCAGAAGACCTCGTCTGAATTTTCAACGAAAAAGGAAAGCACCTGCTCCAACCTAAACTCTAGAAATTGTAAAATACCTTTATATTACCAAAAAGCTGGCTTTAGGTTGAAGCTCCAATATATATCCTTCATCTCTACCCTTGCCCTAGATGTCTTTATCTGCCGTCCTTCAGTGAAGTTCTTCCTATGCACTAGGCATTTCGAGTAGATCGGAACTGTTCTAAAAGTAAATTGCATGGCGGAGTCATATTGATTGCCGTAGGCAAGCCTCTTCATGGAGTGCTTTGTAGTGACTTTCAGCCTTCTCCGCCTGTTGAATGTGTGATGGTTCGTACTTTTTTTTCTAATAACATTAACTTAATAATCTTTTCTGTATATCTTCCTTTTAGCAGTTCTTGTGCTACTTGTGAAATTTTTTTTTTGTTGAGGTATCGCATAATTTTTCTCCCATCGTCCCAGCAATAATCTGTAGTGATTTCAATATGAAACCCAGTTTCAAATTGCATCTGGTCTTATAATCAGCTCTCCATAGTACTCTCCTCCTTCTTTTGACTTATCTCCCTTTCCTAGCTTAACACAACGCGTAACGTGAATGATTGTACTCTCGACCGTACCCTCTCTAATATTGCCTCTCCTGATATATACATATGTATCTGCTGTGATCCAGCCCTATGTTTTGGTAGACCTTCACCATGGGCTAAATATTAATCATGAACCAAATTCATGAACCTTTTCCAAATTTTGTTCCTACCTTAATGATCTTATCCCTATCTATACATCCACCTTTCGCCCTCGTAAATCGTCGGATCCTCATTGGGTTGCTACCTTACGAGTTTTGAGGGCAATCGAACTGAAAAATGTTGCTAGGAAAAAGTTCCGAGGATCGAATTCTGCCTCTAATCTCACCGTGTTTTGAACCCTGCTTTCCTCGACTAAAATAATAGTGAAGCGAAGAATTTACGATTACTTTGCTAGTTTGGAATCATCTACTTCTTCTTACAGCACCAAACCTGTTTGGTCATGCATTCGTTCTCTGAGGAAAAATACTTACATGCTTCCTCAACTCCGTAGGACGTACATATG
>OX376374.1:44281677-44384964 GCA_947369275.1 Nemotelus nigrinus
CATAAAAGGGCTGCCAGCTATGACCATTTTTGTAATTTTGTGGAATTTCTTTACTGAGCGATTATGTCATTAGATTTGCAAATGGGAATAATCCTGCAATGAAAATTTACAACAAATATTAACGCTTTAAAAATTTGAAAAGTTTCGAGGGTGGTAACCCTGAAATTATTTTCACCCGTATAGCTTCCAGCGCAGTGATTCAATCGAAACGAAATTTACTGGTTGGGTTTAACTTAACGTGAAGCAGATTTGGTATATATTTTGCTCTGCTGCTGACACAGGGTAATCAGCATTAGCCATTTTCGTAAATATTGCACCAACAGATGCTTGAAATTACATACTCATATGCAAGGCATTTGCGATAAAAATAAGAAACCAATTTTTAAATTTTCCGAGTTTTGAACATTTTTCGGATGGCAGCCTCAACGACGTTTAACCGCTGAAACTTTCGATGAAATCCTCCGATGAGAACGAAATTCAAAGGATAAGTTGATTTAAGTATGAGCTTATTATGGTAAATTTATTGCTGCTTCGTCGGGAAACTGTTGCCAGCACTGAACATTTTCAACATTTGTGCTATAGTTGAGTTTTGTTGCTTGAGATAAGGAATGGTTGATATGATTCTACAAGTCACGAGTTATCGCAAAAGATCCGAAGTGATTATAAATAATAACGGCGACTGGACTCCGTATTGAGATAATTTGTAATATACTTTAAGAAATAAATTGGAAAACAATTAATTATTGGGCTTTTAACGCTTTTTTTAAGACACATTTTATGAAACATACTGTATATATAATCTGAACTATTTGGACCACAGTCTCTTCGTGGAAAAATATGCAAATATCCATTATAAGTTTACAGAAGCAGACCTAAACTGATTAGAGTTCACCTCTACATTCATATAGAGTGGTTTAGTTATATGTTTTTTAAACTAACCCCCAAATTTTTCTTTTACATAGTCCCATCTATTGTGACCACATTTCAATTAGGATGTCTATTCAAGCCACTTAAATAGCCATGTTACAAAACCGAACAGTGTAGAGGTTAACTATTGGCTAGGACGATTAACACCTTCTAATGTGAGTTCGGTGCGAGTTTTAGCCTCTTTGAGAGTTCATTTAGGTCCTAAAGTGCGTTTCCATTTAGGATGAATTCGACAATGATTTGTGCCGGATCCTCGTTTAATGATGGAATAGTCCATCTGCCTTGCATGGCAGGAGATAAGCATAAAGTCAGAATACGAAACAAATAAAGTCGGCATAGACAATCGCCTTCAACGCAATAACCGCAATTTTTTTGTTCGCTACTTCCTCAGCATGAGCCTATGTGACGAAATCGTTCGCATATGGTTTTCTTTTGGTCACAAAATGACCGTAGATAAAATGAAACCGATTGTATGAAATGAGTGCTTGTTTCTTCACCTGCATATCCAAGTCTAGTGGGGTGTGTGAAAGATAATATTCATCAAAATATCGATGGTACCGAAAAAATCATAATACTTCAATAAAAGTACTGTATCCATTAATATATCGCCTGCAAACTCATTAAATATTTTCATGTTAAAGTATTGTTTTTTTTAACTTTCATATAAGAAACAAATCTGAATATCGAAATGCTTGTAGAACCGATACCCAATTCTTTATACGTTGCCTTAACATGTCGAACGAAAGATTCGAACAATCGAAAAATTAGTTCATTGTCGCCGTCGTGTCGTACCGCAGCGTTTGAATTCAGAAGCCTTAACGTGACCACCGCTAACTACCAAGGATTATGCAAGAACAATGGAATCGAAGCGGATACTTGCAGTCCAGTTGTATGAGTTGGTATGTCAAAGGACGGTCAGCTCATCGCGGCCAACCAAAACGAGTGCAATGGCCAAATACACAACAAATCAAGTCTTTCATTTATCAAAACGACCTCACTGCGATTTGCATAACAAGATGTTCAAAAGTGGATTGGGACCGCAAAAGGGGAAATCCTTCCGTTTTTATTCACCCATTCGTTCATCTATGCCTACTGCAGGAGGCAAGAAGATAAATCGACCTTATTTATAGAATTTGCATATGGCCTATTCTTATGATCAACAATAATATGGGAATAAATCGACGGAAGTATCTGTTGGTTCGTGAATACGCTGTGGCCACACGGCATTTTTTCATTCAGCGAACTGGTTCAATGTTCCCGAATATGATGACGGTTTCATGCCCAAGACCGACAGTCCAAGTGAATTGAGACATTTCCGATACAATACAAAAACCTCTTAAAGAGCTGTATCGAATCGTTTCCTGACTTCTTTGTACGGATAAGAGTGTGCATCTAATATGAGGATATTTGAATATGAAAAGCACTTTTCGGGCTTTCAATTATTTTAATTGGACTCGAGAGGATTTCGGTTAAAAGAGACATTCGTTTCGGTAAAATAAGTAATTTGTCTTGTTGAATTTAAAATGAAATCCGGTTTTCGCGTTTTATTTGAAAGGCTAGCGTATAACAAGTTTCAACAGCGGTAGTAAAAAATTGAAAATGAAAAAAATACATAAGAACTCGAAAAAAATGTTCTTTTAGAATAAGCCTCAATTCGGTGCCTCAATGGATTATTTTCAGCGTGGTAACACATTTTTTTAATGAATTTACTATTTTGCTATATACGTTCTACATTTGTGCATCTATTTACAATTCTACTCCGATACGGTGCAAAATTTTCAAATATTTATTGACAAACGATAGGAATGAATGGACCTAAACTAATGTGTTGTGAGTTACATACACTCAGAAAAATATTTTGTAGCATCAAAGTCAAATAACATAAATCTAAGGAAAAAATAGGCATGATTTGGACCCGAAGAAGTAGTGTTATAGGGTCTAAGAAAATCAATCCCTTGAATGAAATAAACAAATATATCATAGTAGTAATGACATTTTCATTGAATTAAATTTGGTGCTTATTGAATAAATGAAATGAATTTAATAGATTTCAGGAATTTTCTTCACAGGTCAAAGGAAAAACTCACATAAGGTCTTCGTTTTTTGTAATTAAATTTATGATATTTTTTGGATATAATGGAAAACCTTTTAGAGTCGAATAAAACTTTTCTTAAAATTGAAAATATTTTTCCAAAAATATTCCTAACCTGCAGCTCCTCTTTCCGCATATTATGCAATATGAATACTACTGTTTCCTGAATTAATGATTTATAAACTTGAAATATTAAATCATATCAGTTGAAAGTTGTCATCAATATTATTTACGAATAAAACTATATTTTCGAGCCGATTAATCTCACTTACAAAAACTGCTCCTAGAAAAAATTAGGTTCAAGAGGTGCTGATTTAAAAAAGGGATCCTCACTTTAATATAGGATGCTACAATATTCATGATTGTGCAATATAAATAATAATAATTGTGCAATATCGTAAGCACTACCACTGTCCAAGATAAAACTTTTTTCTGAATTTTCCATTAATTCACTTTGTTTCATGTTTACTACATTATTACTGTTACTGAAAGGATGAAAAAGCACAAAGTCAAACTTATTTTCACAACTGTAATTTATAATATTATCAATTTATAAGTAACGCACTTCCAAACTACACTCAATTCCCGAGAATCTGAGGCGAAATTAAACACGCGTCCGTTCATGTCCGGTGAAGCATACAAATAGTCACATCGAAACTATCCCAGCAAACAATTCAACCATTATATAAGGCTTAAATAGGTGTAACCTATTCCTTAGTGCAAAAGGCCTGTCTCTTGTAAGGGGAAAAAGCCTGCATACATTTTACCTTATTTTATCCCTTATTTTAACATGGGTCATGTCATTGGTAGTAAGGCATACCGTTTTTATCATTATATGTACCTTATGATCAGGCTTAAACAATGATTAGGTTAAGGCTTACTCTAAGGCTTACTATTGTTAATTGATAATCCTTATGTTTACGCTTACTAGATATGGTTGTCTTCCCAAACTGGTTAATTTTATTTCATTGATTAAAAAATTCGTACATATTTAATCTACATAATTAATTACACTCTTATATCGATTAAAAACTCCGATCAATCCTTTCACTTTTCAAACTTATCACTTTTAAATTCTATCACTTTTAACCCTCCGAGAACACACCTATTTTTTCGATCATCGAGAACAATTGGGGTCAAATTGACCCCAACCACTTTTGAACGTCTATAGATCTAATCGCCGCCACTAAAGATTTTCAAATTTGTAAGTATTCTTTGAGACAGGTAGTAGTTCTCATGCAGTAGAAGTATCCTAAATGTCCTAAACATACCTAAAAAAATTCGGGCAAAAACAGTTCTGTCGAAAATCAGTTTTTTTACAAAAAAAAATCGCAACTTTTTTAATTTTCAATAGTTTTGGCTAAAAATTTAGTTGGATACTCTCAAGATAAGATAACCAAATCATAAAAAAAATTAGCCCTATAGTGGTCCTTGAAAAAAAGGTATTTATTTTGCATATTTACGGTGGCGATTGTGAAGATTTGAAAATTTGCATATTTAAAAAAAAAATCATAACTTAGTCAATTTTTGATATTTTGAGCTGAAAATGTATATGGATACTTCCCAGACATAGTGAAATAATAAAAAAAAATTAGCCCTATATAATGGGTTGCAAAAAAGGTATAATCTTCTGAATAAACAGATTCTGATTGCTCCGAGACATGGTCGTCTTCGGAGGAATCACTGTCGCCAAAATTGTTATCATTGTCTTCGGTTATTGCTTACACTAGAACGCAGATTATAGGCCATATTGCCAAAAACCAAAAAAAAATAAAAACAATTGCAAACTTATTTTTTGGCTTTTTTAAATTAATCTGTCGATTTATAAAGTACAAAAAAAAAAAAAATTTTACCTCAAAATTGACGTCGAGTACAGATGGGGTCTATTTGACCCCTTGATCTGCTTCAAAGGCTTCTCAACGACGACTGACGATTTGGGACTGGAAGCGAGCGGTGTAAACTTATAGTCAAGACACAGAAATATACTTAGGAGCCTATAGTACTCCCCTTTTCCCGCAGGCCTAAGCACTGCGATCGGTCAAAAAGGTCTCTTGGGTCAATTTGACCCCCTGTGTTCTCGGAGGGTTAACTATAACTTTTAAAGCGATCCTATCACTTATGAAATTTGCGAGTCTATTCATAGAAATGCCAATGCAGATGGAATTATTCTGCAGAACATAATTTCATAGAAATGTAAATATAAACATTAAACTAAGCCTTAACTAAGGCTTAAACTATTCATTATTTAAGCCTTAGCCTGATATGCCTGATCATATTTTTTGCTGGGATGATGAGAGTGCTGTCATGTATTAATGAAAATTTCTTAGACTTGAAAAGTATTTTTCATTAATTTAAAGATATTTTCCTTGATTTTATCAAATTTCCTTCCAGCTCTTCTTAATTTTTAAGAAACATTTCATGCTTGTAATTTAATATCTTTCATAAATTTAATGAAATAATTTCATTACTTTGAAGTACTAAATATTTTTTATGAAAGAAGAACAAATGCATTCGAGCTATGAACTTTTTGTTTAAAATATAGAATGATATGCTTAAATATTCGAAGATATTTATGTCTTCGGCTTTATAAATGCTTACTTTGACTCATGACTAAGTTGACATTTAAATCTTATGAAATTTTATTTAAGCAAATGCTATATTTCATAATTTAAACAAATAATTCTTTGGATTAAGTAAATTTTCAGTGATTTTAAATTGAAAAAGTATTTTCTTCAATTATACAACATTTATTTTTCTGAGTGTACCAATATAATTATTTATTTATATAAATTTGATGATTTTCAAGTAACTTGGATATTTGAACACGAATCGTAATTTACATTCAATAGTTTTGATTGATTTTGATAGCAAACCCTACGACTTCTGTGTTTAGCTCCAGCACGGCGTAAATCGTCTAGATATAGGAGGAGAGTTCCATAAGTTTAACTTCTAAACGGGCTATCTAAGTCAACCCGATAATCATATTATTCATATCTTGGCAATTCAAACGCAAAGCTTAATTGACCTTTCATTAATTGCTTAATTTTTGTGAAATACTCTGTTAAGTGAAGTCATAGACTTGGAGAGGATCGATCACAATGCAGTGATTAGACACAAAAGGGGAAAAAACGATGTGATATTTTTACTGAATTGCAATATTTAGCAACAGTTAAAATGTGGCACGGTTACCGAAATTTGGCAGGCACTCACTAAAAGCTGACCCTGGTCTTGCAAGCACTTTGAAGCAACCACATCAGATATTAATAGCGTTTTTCCGAACTTTAGATCCGATCGGGTTTGACAACTTCCCAGAAAAAAAAAAGATCCAGACCAAGTAGGTTTCTGCATTAACTTAACTTGTTGCATTCACTTGAGTTTTACACAACAAGTTATTCTGGTCTAGAAATTTGATGAAATCGATTTTTTTGTTTGCATATTTTCAAAGTTTAGATCTTTAAGAATGAGCTTTTAAGATAATTTTTAGAAATTCGAATTATTTTCGGAGTTACAGTTATTTTTGTGACACGCCAACTAAACCAACAAATGGGCCTTTTTAGACTTGTATTCGTGATGCAGTCCTATAGCCGATTTTCTGGGCAAGAGGCAGAAGAATCGAGGGGAAATCTCTACAAAAAGTGATGCACTTGGAGAGAATTTTTCATCACTTTTGAAACTGATTGAAACTGATGCAAATCACTAACACAACTGTAAACATAGTTCACGGGTCAAGAATTTTTCATGAAACACTCAAGTCGAAATGAGAAAACAACAACACGCACACATTCATATGCATAATCAGTATATGAACGGTTCCGTTGCTGAAGAATACAAGTGTGGAAATGTTGATTGTTGTAAAACCAGTTTCAGGAGTGCATCAAGAATACAAGTGTAAAAAGGCCCAATGCAATCAATAACGAATCAATCGCTCCAAGCTACGAGCTTCTCAAGCTTCTAAAGAAGTTCGAACTGACGAACTGCTCGTATGGCTGAAAGCGCTTCAGAAAATCTCGCTTTTGAAGTGAAAGAAGGAACATTGCATGAGGCAGTGATCGCTGATTAAAAAAATGTAGGTAAAACATACTAAAACGATTCAGACTGCCCGAAACGAGTCTCCAAACTTTAAACGCGTTTTTCTCGAAACTACTTTTTTCGATACGGTTGACATGATATCTATTAACTTGTGAAGTTTTTTTTTTTTGGATTTTGTTGTTGTTTCCATTGCTATTAAAATAAGCAAAATTTGATCAAGGTGCAATAAAACGCGACTACTGTTGAAAATGTAAGGAGAAAAATTGGTTCTACAAGATGGCAGGCTAGAGAAGAAAGAAATTTACACGCACTGAAAGAAAAACTCTTGGTTGGCTCAACTATTTTTAATAGTATTGCAACGATTCATTCAAAATCGTTAAACGAACTACGGAAAATAGTTATTTTTACTATGTTAATATAGTTAATTTAACGATATAAAAGTATTTGGTTCTTGTTATACAAAAAATATCACAACGTTCATGAAATCAACTGTTTTAATTGTTTCATAACCACGAAAATTAGTTGATAAATAGAAAAATATTCATCAATTCACTCAAAACTTCAACGTTTCGAATTATCAACAGTTTTTATGGTACCTAAACTACTTCGCCATAGTTGATTTCAACAAACGTAATTCAGTGAGCAACGTCTTTGGAATTATTCTACGCAAAGTAGAATGATTTCAACATTTGGACGTTTTTCATTGGACGTAATTATGAGTCAGGAAGTGCCAAAAGAAAAAAGGAGTAATCATGAGAAAGCTACGGTTCAACGAATCGATTTGTAGGTAGTTCAATGTATTAAGTATAGAGAGTAATGTCGAGGAAGGAATGCACCCAGAAGCTGCTCATTCATCTAACGGTGCTAGTCTCAATTCCAACACAATGGTACAAAGTGACGAACTAATCTCAGTCAAGTCTGAAGAAAAAGATCTCCTAACAGATAGTCAAAAATATGCCTAATTCAAATTAAATCTGTAGTTTCCCCCCGAGTAGTACATGAATCAACACCAGGATCTTTTTATTAGAAAAAGGCCCAATAAAATTCTCAAGTCATACATTACCCGCTCGTTAAAAATAGCAGACATTTCTCTAGTGTTCATTACTTAAAGACTTTATGAAACAAAAAAAAAATGAAAGACGGCATTTAGTATGCTCTCTAAAACAAGACAAAGTTTATTGTTTTGCCCATGATACAATGAAAACAAGGTAGTCTATTCCGAGTACCAAAATGCGTTCGTTCTGCGCTGGTGACAACTGTGAGTGATTCGCCTTTAAGCCAATGTAAAATTGGGCATCTTCAAGGAGGGCGTTTGGGGTGTTAATGGTGCGATATTTTGATTTTGATGATGAGGTTTGAATGGTTGGTCTGTGCTTTTAAATGTCCTAGAAACTCGCAAGGAAAAAGCTGTTGTACAAAGCACAATTATGAAAAACTCAATAACTTATATTTCCGGAGAAGATATTAAATCCACTCACGACAACAAATAATTTAGAGTGTTCTTATGGGTACGATGCTAGTTGTATGAACGTGGGATGTTGGGTTGCAGATTCATCCAGCCCGATACAAATATAATAGATACAAATATGTACTGAGAATCTTTGATGTGATTGATATATAGTAATTCTGTTAATTGCGGTTCTTTGTGAGCTGCGTTTTGAAAATGTCGGAAAAGTTGGAAACAAGATTTGTATTTTGTTATTAGCACTGCACATTATCAAAATGCTTTATTAACACATAAATAAGCACCCAAAGTAAATTGATCATGATGCGAAAATTCGAACTGCGAAGATCCACACTGCGAAAATTTCGCACTGGACTGCGAAAATGTCGCAATGGACTGCGAAAATTTCGCAACTGACTGCGAAAATTTCGCACTGAACTGCGAAAATTTCGCAGTCCATTGCGAAATTTTTGCGGTCCATTGCGAAATTTTCGCAGTCCAGTGCGAAATTATCGCAGTCCATAAAGAATATTTAAAATTTAATTTAAATAATTATTTTATTGGGGTGATAATAAGATTGAATTGATCTTATATTTTTTTACATATATTAGTGAATATTTGATCCACTATTAGTGAATATTAAATTAAGTTACCTTAGGGATAACAGCGGAATTTTTTTTCTATCGCAGTCCAGAGCGAAATTTTCGCAGTCCGTGGCGAAATTTTCGCAGTCCACTGCAAAATTCTCGCAGTCCACTGCGAAATTTTCGCAGTCCATGCGAAATTTTCGCAGTCCATTGCGAAATATTCGAAGTCCAGTGCGAAATTTTCGCAGTGCAGTGCGAAATTTTAGCAGTCAAGTGCGAAATTTTCGCAGTCCAGTGCGAAATTTTCGCATTCGAGTGCGACATTTTCGCAGTCCAGTGCGAAACTTTCGCAATCCGTTGCGAAAGTATCAATATTATTGCACTTTTTCGTGATAAAATGAAAATCAGGTGTTATAAATATCAGACACAGTCAAATTTAAAGTATGCGCGAGGCATGGAATATGATTAAATTGAAGAAGTTTTGCTTGCGTTGCCCAACTAACAATTTGTGCCCATTTGTTACTAAATGGACTTTTTTGACGCGAATACGTCGTGAATACTATGTCGAGTCGGAATTGTTTCGTCATTTTTCCTTCAAAGTAAAATTCCTTGATAGGCAAAATTTTAGTAATGAAGTGGTAAAAATTACTTTCGACGCGTCTTTACAGGCATTATGTCCATTAGGGATTAGTTCCTTCATTGCGACTTAATCAAAATCCCAGTAAGGCACATTATACGTCAAAGTTACCACACATATTTCCTTTCATATTCCTATGCCTATCAAGGAAACTCGCGTTTAACGGTTACGTATTGGCGCCTATGTACATGATGGTTTCGTTCTGACAATTCTTTAAACGTCAATGTGGAATCTCACAAAACGAGTTTAATAAAAAAGTCTCCACCGTTCGGGACAGCTAATTCCTTTTAAAAAATATTAAATAAACTATTCCAATCAACTAGAAATTCAGTTTTCAAATAAAACGTCTGATTTGCAAATTGGCAAAATGAATTGGCAAAAAGTTTTATAGATTTGTAATTACAAATTAACTATCTTCTGAGTATATCCTTATACATTAATGTCGATGGTTACCTCATCAATTATTACATTTGTAGTTTCAATATTAATATAGGCAGTGATTGGAAGTGACATTTCAGTGAAAATTAGGCGTTTTGTTTGCGATTCTACCATCAGCGCATATGTAAAAGGTATATTTACTTATACGTTTTTGTGAACATATATATCTTACTTGGTATTCTTATAAAGATTTTGTTTAGTTTAACTCATATTACGGATGCGAAAAATGCACAGTTATTGGCGGATACGAAAATTTAACCATGATTTTTGGAGGAATCAATTGTAAGAAGAGAGCAGATGCAGATTTTAGACGACGAGCTGAAGAAGATCATCACAAACAATCAACACGCTTTGAGAGGCTTTCGGCTGGCATGATCAAAGATTTCGTTTAGCCGACTCCACATTTATGTATTTCGACATTCTATATTATTTACTGTATTTACACATTACAACCTCTTATAATTTGGACCCCCGAAAAATATACATTTGATTCTAAATGCTAGGGGTCTTTTAGTTGAATGTAATTGTAGTATGCTTTTTGAGATACTCCGCACTGTAAGAACACTTGATTTTATAAAATTCTGGAAGTATGCCAACTTTCGAACATTTTGAAAGCATATCGGTTTTATTATTCTTAAAGAATGTTTACCGTAAAGAATTTACAAGAATTTTCTTATTCTATCTTGTGTGGTTAGGATTTATCAGAGTATTGCGTACTTTTCTTTTCTTAGTATAGCTAAAATATTGATTGAAGACTTTTTTATTATACTGTATAAAGAAATTCATTTTTGGTCATCATACAATAATAATTAATTTCTACAACTTTTGCCATCTAAGCGATCATGTCATTCGTTTTAGTCCTCTGCCAAACTTTTCTTCTTATAAAGCTGAGAACTATGTTGGTTTTTCGAAAACGTTTTTAGGCACATCTCGATTCTATGTTACTTTGATGGCACTACCAAGTAACAATATTCCTAAACTAATACTTCAACAAAATCAACAGTGAGTGAACTATACTTTCGTACGTCTGAGGTACGTGCATTTAAAAGCCTGAGTTTCTGCATTCAGAATTCATACTGCAGTAGTGTGTTAAATACCAAGTAAAAGTGCAAAAAAAAACGAATAGTAAAATAGAAAATCCAGCGATGCTTAAACATTTTTTTTTTTAAGATTTCGCTTTTATCCTTTGTACAGCATATTGACATTTTTCGGTCTTTTGAAGATAATATCCAACTCCTGCCAACTAGTATGTTGTACGATATATTTATACTTAAATTATTGTTAAAGAATAGCTTTCAATTAAATTTCATTATAATTGTCGCATTATTTTATACCTCTATCGAGAGCTGGTCACGACTGTAGTATTAAAATAAAAACAATACTGTTCCACTTGTTGCAGTTTCCAATGGTACTTTTCTAACCAGCTCTCGACTGAGGTGCAAAAAGCGCACCTAGCATTGGCCAAATTTATGTTAAACCAACTGTTTCACCTTGGGTTTCGAGCGCATTTCAGATTAGAAACTAGGTGGTAACGACGACTTCTAAAAACTACTATGAAGGTACGATATAGTCAAAACTACTATTCGGTAACATCCAAAGGCACAAAGTGTCAACAATGCCTTGAAATGACCGATATAGGCACTAACTGGGATCATTTCCTTCAAAGGACAATCATGGCGAACAAATTTGGGCAATCATGGCGGCTAAGAATTGCAAACTACTTTGAAGCTAAAAATATCCAAAATAGTAGTTTTGATTGATGTACTAAGCACAGATTTTTCATGTTTGAACATGCTTTACTTGTTTGATAGTGCGAAACTTAGTTTTTGCACAAAGTATAGAATATTTTATGAAAGAAAAAAAGACCTATTTCAGCTAAAGCCTGATACAATCGCAGGCGCGTGGTAGTTTTAGGGAGTATCAACACTACCTTTGCAGTAACGTTTGAATCGTTCGTGTTTTATCACTATAGGATTCAAAATTTTCAATTATTATAATAATAATTAAACTTATGCTGAAATATAATATTATCTTCATCGTATAGACACTTAACACATACATAATCATTTTGCATAAACTCTTCGTATATCATACAGATAGCTATGAGCGTGAAAGAGAAAGATATTGGGTATCGGCAAGAGGATTGTTTGTAAATTTGAAACAATTCCAAATGTAACGTCGCGATTACGAAACTTTTTGAAAATTGTGACTAAGATTTTACGTTGCTGTTACGTCATTGCGACTATAAGTGTCATATTCTTAGTCGCACGTTAGGTACAATGTTTCGAAACCATTACTAAGCGGTGTCGCGGTAATGCCGTCACAAGGAAGTAGCTACAACGTAATCCTTTCCATGCAATGACTACTTTGTTTCGTTGTCATTACTGAACGGCGTTGCTCCAAATTCGAACCTACGACGTAACCACAAAGTCGCTAATTCGAAACATTGGTTTCTTTGTAGGCGCAACCTTAGGAATGGAAACGTAACGCCCAAAATGTTCAACAAATTGTTAGTTGGGTGACATGCAAGCAGTATTGTCAGTGACGATCGCATTTATTTTTGATCAAATGTTCCATTTGCTTAGTGTAGTATTTCTCGCCTAAACAAGAAATAACGAGTCTGAATATTTGTCTTTTCAACTACACCAACGATAGTATTCATCAAACAGGCATAGAATAAATATGCAACTTACTTCTGCCATTGAAAAAAATCAGCATTCTCTCTTTGTTTGGATTTGTCCACATATCAGTAGTTAAAGAACTATGTTGAACTGCATTTATGGCATTTTAAACCCGCGTTTTAACATCTTCGAAGTATTTGGTGTCAGAAATTGCATGTTTTCCGTCCAAATCAGCCACGAAATCACGAAAGCCTTCATGTTCTCCTCTCCGCAAAGGCACTATATCCAAAACAACCATACGAATTATACGGTTTATCTAAATATTTTTTTCGGATAGAATCATCTGCGTAGAATTTTGCTCTTGCAAAATAATTTTTGATGATTGTTCTAGATTTCGTTGAACTGCTCTCAAAGATGTTAGTAGAACCATGAGTTTTTGCTACAGGTTCAACAGAAAATAATGTCCACTATGATTTATGTTTCCGTTTTAAATGATCTGATAATTTTTTCGTGTTTTTATTTATTTTGTATTGATTGCTGCATATATTACACTTAGCAATTCTTTCTCACTCAGTCTCAATTTTCTACGCGTATGATTTTCACGTACAGTTAAATTTTACATTTTTTCCTTCTTCATGTTATTTCATTCTACAATAAACAACAAGTAGCAAAACTAACAAAATATAAGAGTGGTCTGCTATCTTTGGTTTGTGCTGTTTCATAATAACAAGAAAGGAAAATATTATTAAATGAGAAAACCTACGCCAACGTAAAATACTCACAGTGAATGGGATGATATCGAAATGTTACCTTACGCATTTTTTTCTGTTTTCAAAAACTATCGATTGCAAAACAAAAACATCGAGGTTTTCGATAGTTCTGAACTATCGATACTATCGATAGTACTATCGATGTTTAACGTACACTACTAAGGTGGCTTTTCTAATACATGGGGACCGTTATAAAGATGTTAATTTCCTACATTATAAGCTTGGGATTGTTATCCTTTCTTCCTTTTAAATTCGTGTTTAAGATATTTAAATGCATCGCCTGTTCAATTTGCCCCTCAATTATAAGCAAACTCATAGGTGCAACAGCTGACATAGAGCACCACACTAGCAAGGAAACTCCATCGTGTTTAGCGCTTGGCCGTCGATTTTTTCCTTTGAGTTCTTCATTGACTCTTCTTCATACATACGAACTGCCATCTGATATAAACGCTGTATATCTGGTTTGATCGGTGCCAAAACTTGCTCCCAAAACTAGAAGTCCTTTGATAATTTTTTTTGCAATTAACCTTACAGATTGAAGATTTTCTTGTCGCAACCCTACGCAAAATTATCCTTGTTTTCAAGATTAGTTTTTCCCCCCAAGATGCTATATGTACCTACTTTAAAACCAAAAACTGCACATCGAATGTGTAAAAAAAATTGTGATTCGTTATTTTAAACGAAAAAATGAATATATTTCCTATTTTCAAAGTATTAATTATAGACCCACTTTTTAGAGTGCAGCGTTCATCTGGCAAAGTGAAATTTTTTGAGAACTTGGCTTAGATTTATTATTATGTTAAATACTGTTGTGGGCCGTGATCAACCATATCAGCGATTTCACGCACAGTGTCACCGGTTTGAGAATGCTGAATTAGAGCTTTTCTAAATTCAACTTAAGCTAAGGTCTTTTTGGTGCCATATTGCTACCGTTATCTTTTAACTTAGGTTATGGATGAAAAACAATGCCATGGATTCCACATACCCTTCAAATTATAAAAGAAAAGTTAGCTCCAGTTCTTTCAGGCAATGCAAATCATATTAATACTGTGTTCCTTGAGGTAAATTTCAAACAAATTTTGTGTTTATTTGTTTGAACTATGTGAACTTGAATAACAGCATTTAATTTAAAGATAAAATCAGCTAATCCAAAGCACACGACTTTGCCGAAGCTTGAACGTACGTAGCGTGGTGATTGTATTCTTCGAGCAGAGTTGCAAACCAAGTGCTTCATGGTCGGTCATTGAAAGTAATTTTGTTAGAAAGATCTATAGTAGGCTTATTGTGCTCTTATGTCAACTCACTGAATTTCAACAAAAACTCAACAAAAATGAAGATGTTAAAAAGCATGGGGCCTAGATGACTGCCTCCAAAAGATGCGAAAACTGTTTTAGATAAGTGATCTTAGAATTTTGCAAACTGAGTTCGATCACAAAGATAAGATTGGAGCCAATTAAGAAGGATCCAGACATACCCAAGTTGCGAGATTTGTATTACCAGAGTTTGATGGTCAACCCGGTCAAAAGCCTGACAGATATCCGTATAGACCGCGTCGATTTGCCTCCTTTTCCCATTTCACAGAGCACTTCAGAAACTAGGATCACAAAATTGGTGGAATTCGAACCACTCCTACGAAATCCATATTTTTGCTCGTTTAGAAGAGGGTCGATATGTGGATTATTGGGGAGCTCGTCTTCTCAAAGAGTTTGGGGAGAAAGGGTAGAATAGCGATCCCCCAATAGCTATCGACTGATTGTTAATCACCACTTTTGAAAATAAGTAAGTGTAACGCATGAAGATTTCCAGAAAGACGGGGAAAAAACTAAAGGACAGGGTTTTATTGAAAATGATGTGCAGAAAGGTGATCAATTCGTTTGCAAATTGTACCGAAAAGGAGAAACTAAGTGAGGGCCTGGTCCGTTTCCGGACTATAATTCATGAATTGTTTCAATAATAGTCTCTTATGTAATGACAAAACCGTCGATAAGAGATCTTACGATGATTCTAGCAGATATAGTTGAAGTAGGAATTTTGATGAGCAAAAAGTATTTTGAAAATTGTCATCGAAAAAGTTACACATAAGTTGCGGACAGGAAGAAAGCCTGTCATCTCGGGGCATAGAACAATGATAGCCGGTTGCTTTACGTTTCAAGCTATCGAAATCATAAAACTTTCTCGGGTTACTAATGACATCTGCAGGCTGGTTGCAGTTCAATTTCAAAAACTATGATATCTAATTCAAATCGATCTATTACTCTGCGGTTAGAATGACCATCATAGTTTCACAGATAGCTGATAGAGATGTTCTGAACATCAACTTAATTAGATATCTTAATATAAAATTATGTTTAGTACATTTTAGCCATAAAATGAAAAAAATGCAAAATATTTCTTTATTCATCTCAGACACCAAAATCACTTGTTTCTATTGCGAACATAAGTTTATCGTTAGCTTGAGCTCCTTTACTGTTTCAGTAAATAGTTTTCATTGAACCTAACCACTTAAATATAGTTCACCTAAAATTTTATTGTCGCGCAAGCTAGTTACTTTCGAAACAACTACTTCCAAAAGTAAGGTGAACGTTTTTATTATGGAATGTACAAATTTAATGTTCAGCTAGTTTCGAATTCCTGCAGGAAAACAGGGAAGTATTCTTTACCTTAAAGTAGCCAATAAAAAAAATCTGAACTGATTACCAGACAGTTTTAGTTTAGCATTTAAGTATTTTAAAGACGATTTCTTTCGGTTCCCATTACAACTCTATAGTCCAATACCGATTTCCAGAATTGAATCCATAAAAGTAAGGAAGTCGTCACTTTATCCATAATGAAACCTATGTCAAATGCACTAATAACCACTCCAAACACTGTAATTTACGATCACCACTTTCGAATCAAGAACAAGGTGTTTACACAGAAGTGTCAAAATTTACACCAAAAAATGCAACACGATATCTAAACAAATTTGAGTAATTCAATCCCTGAAATGTTACCCAAAATCACCGCATTCTATTATTTCAGTATGTCATAACGATTCATCCTTTTCGATATTACACCGAGCTGAATCGGTGAACCGATCACTTTGTATTCTTAAAAAAAAAAGAGTAGTCGAAAAATCATCCTGCCTCGTAATTTGTTTTTAAGACGAACGTCCTTTTTTTAGAACTTCCGAGAAGTTGATTGCGATCAATGTCCAGCAGGAGACCCGTGTCGCCGAACCATGTGAAAAAAGGATATATTGATTTTTGGAAGTCGCCTAAATACCACATTATGAGGTTTTACTCGTAACCATAAAAGTATCATTCATCGAAACAGGTTCACGACGAAATCGTTCAGTTATCAAGCTGTGCGTACAGATTGGCAAAGGACAGGACGAATTCGTCGGAGACATCCAATACCATGACTTCTTCAAGATTTATAATATACTCGTACGTACGAATTGGCATTGTCTCGAGCTCGAAACATGCTGGACAAAGTGAATATGTCCTTATTTCATGTAAGTGACTTGTCTAGCGTTGCGCACGGAGCATCTAAGTGATTCTTTGTAGATTGCATGTAAATCGTTCACAATGACATTTTACAGCTGAAACGTGTGCCCCGTTGTGAACGGTAAAATGTTGTAAGCATCTTTTTACGCTTATTTTCGAAGAGAACTTGAACGCGAACGACTGGTGTTGGTTTTTTGTGGAAAGATTCTTCCACATTGTCGGGAAATTTTCTGGTTTTTAAGGTGACTGACGTGGTGCCGATGTTATTTGTCGCATCGTTTGAAATTATTCGAATCAAAATAAGATAACGTTATTCGATTTTGTTTCTGAGCTTAAATGATTTCTTGAGAAGTATTCCATGCACGGATTCGTAGATCGCCATCGTTTTGAAGAATGTCAGGAATCGAAATCAAAATGTTTATCGTCTTGAGTAAATTGGCTAAAACATAGCTTGTGTTAAGCACAATGTAAATTTCAACTGACAACCTTTATACCCTTTCTATACTAAGGCAGTATTCTGGTCTAGAGGCACGATTTTGAGGTGATTTTACGGACGCGATAAAAAAAACCATAAATATTTTTGGTATATTTTTTTTACCAGTCATTTTAAAAGTACAAAAATGTATTCAAAAAATAAAAAAAAATTGATATACACTCTAAAAAGTGAGTATATAATTAATACTTTGATAATAGGAAATATATTCATTTTTTCGTTTAAAATAACGAATTACAAATTTTTTTACACATTCGATGTGCATTTTTTGCTTTTACGTCATATCAGCTGAATAATACACAGCTTTTTGTAAATTGAAGCAAAAAGAGTGTAAATTTACTAGTTTGCTATTCATCTTTGCGCCAAAGCCATAAAATTGCATCAGTTTTTACATAAAATATTCTTTTTACGCACTTTTGTAAATTTTCATCTTTAATAGTAGGAAACCAGTTTCCTACTATTATAAGGGTAAAATTCAGCCAAAATTCAGCCAAAGTCATTAAATACAGCTAACCTTGAATGTTCTTACTGAATTTTCCAAGAAAATTCAGTATTAAACTCGTTTCGCCGAAAATTCATATTTCTTTTTATATATATATATATATATATATATATATATATATATATATATATATATATATATATATATATATATATATATATATATATATATATATATATATATATATATATATATATATATATATATATATATATATATATATATATATATATATATATATATATATATATATATATATATATATATATATATATATATATATATATATATATATATATATATATATATATATATATATATATATATATATATATCAGCAAAATGATTAAGGGAGATAATCTCTAGAGTGGCCGATTCGATTGAGCTCAAATTTTCGGAGTACATAGATGTATATAGTGGGTAGGTCCATGATTTGCTAGAATTCAGATACCTTTAACCCTTTCGTAGTGGCGGGCATTTTAGTGAATTTTCAAGTAGTCCTATATTTCCAAGCAGTGTAAATTTTTGTTAAAAAAAAAGTATTGGGAGTGAAAATTTATTACGTTCTTATCTTGTTTATGATAAAGAATTGGAAATTTGGAGCCGTGTGTGGGTGCTGAGTGCCTAAAAGTAGGCAAAAAATTTTTTGCAAATTTAAATTTGTCATTACTTCTGACAGAAACATTAAATCATCGTGTTGCGTGTTGATGTTGACCAAGACTTAACACACATGGATTTACAAGACAGTGCGAGTAACCCTGTAGCCACGGTAGGCTCCTGAAAAAAATCGTTTAAATCAACGACCCTCTTCAAATTTTTTTGCTTTTTGACAAAAACTTCTAATCATTGATATATTTAAACCGTTATCCATCATGTCAAACCAAAATTTTAAAAATTCCGGTTTGCACAAGAACGGCAACCCATCACCAAATTACCTCTATTTTCAGCACTCGAAACCTCTGTTCACGAGAACTGATGACCGGTTTATCCAATCGTAATGAAGTTCACAGGACATATTGGTATTAACTAGGACCAAGTCTGAAAGAAGTGATTTTGAAATGCAGGCAACACTATGGCAGTGGTATCATCTTGAAAAATCACTTTTAGCCTATAACTTTCGATTCAGCAGTCGAATTTCAACAAAACTCACATAATATTTGGACCTTACCCCAGACAACATTTGGTCAAAATTTGATAGAAAAATTAGAATAGAGTTGCCAGCTATATTGATTTTTGTCTCGTAAATCTTGCAAATTTGCTTAGCAAAATAAAGCTTTTTCCCTATAACTTCCGGTCCAGTCATGAAATCAAAAGGAAGTTCATGCAGTAAATGGATTTGAATGTAAACCAAATGTCGTAGGAATTTCGTAAAAAAATCATGAAAGGACTGCCAGCTATGAACATTTTTGTAATTTTTTGGAATCTCTTTACCAAGCAATTATGCCATTAGATTTGCAAATGGGAATGATCCTGCAATGAAAATTAACAACAAATATTAATGTTTTGAAAATTTTAAAAATTTTGAGGGTGGTAACCCTAAAACTCTTTTCAGCCGTATTGCTTCCAGTGCAGTGATTCAATCGAACGAAACGAAATTCACAGCGTGGGTTTAGTTTGACGTGAAGCAGATTCGGTATATATATTTTTTTTTCATTTCGATTTGGAACCTGGGAGAGATAAGTCGCATCAGCAATTTCGATAATCAGAATAGCATTGAAGATAACCTATAATAATTTTTGAAATTGTGAAGTGGTGTGCTTTTCGGGGTGCCTAGAATTAACTTCGGATGAGTTTGTTTTTTCGTGGTTGAAAGTGTTGGAAATATCAAGGGCCAGGCTCTGGTAAGATATGTAGATTTGAGAGAAGTAGAGGAGTTAGATTGGGGGTAGAGGTAATTGATTAGTGAGGATAGTAAAGACCTAGAGGCTGAAGGATTGAGTAGGTTATAATGGAGGAGAACCCTGAGGAAGGGGACTCCAAACCAAGGGTAAAGAGAAAGAAAGGGGTGGAAGAGATCATGGTTTTGTCAAAGACAGCATTAAAGCAGGTGGTCCCGGATTCAGTGAATAGTGAGGTTAGGTGTACGGAACATGTGGTAGAAAGCATGGTGGATAATGTAGGAAATTCATTAGGACAAAATGATAAAGGAGTGAATAGTGGCATGGAGGTGGTAGAGAAGCAGAAAAATATGAGGCCAGATAGAGAGTTAAACAGATATATTAGAAATTCAAAGAAAACTTATCCAGTGATTGTTGAAAGGAAAAATGAGGAAGGAGGTAGAGCTAGGTTAGATGATATGACTTTCTATACAATGACGAGCGGAGAAAATATTAAAAACATTCAGAAAGTTGTAAAAGTAGGCTTTAACAAGATTAAAATTGATTTCAAACAGGCGGAGGACGCGAACAATCTTTTAGATAGCAAGATTCTAAGGAAATATGGCTGCTGTGGGTACATTCCTAACAACTTTCTATATAGGTACGGGATAATTAGAAATGTTCCGCTGAACTTTAATTTAAAAAAAATAATTCAGATGGGAGTGCCAAGTAATAAGTTTGGAAATAGGATAAAGAATATGAAAATTAGAAGTGTTGAAAGGATGTCAATGAGAGACAGAAACGATTTGTCGAAATTCATACCGTCGTTAACGATTAAATGTTTGTTTGAAGGAGAGGACGTCCCAGATTATGTATATGTAGAATATTTAAGAATGGAAGTTGAGTACTATATAACGAAGCCTAAACAATGTTACAAATGCGGGAGGTTAGGTCACATTACTAAGTATTGCAACCATGAAAATAAAAGATGTCTGAGATGTGGGGAGAATAACTGTGAAGGGATATGTAACTTGGTTAAATGCATTTTATGCAATTCAAACGAACATTTTTCTACAGATAAGAGATGCCCTAAGTGGAGAGAGGAGGAACTCATTATGGAGATAGCAGCAA
The DNA here is from genome assembly GCA_947369275.1 of Nemotelus nigrinus. Lineage (NCBI taxonomy): Eukaryota > Metazoa > Arthropoda > Insecta > Diptera > Stratiomyidae > Nemotelus > Nemotelus nigrinus. Next base: position 44,302,654 of record OX376374.1, read on the forward strand.
AAAGAAATGTGAACTATGTTGAAGCCAGAGATTATGTAAATAAGATTAATAGATTTAGTGGTTTAGACGAGTTTGATCTAAGTGAGTATCCTGAGCTAAAGGGTAAAAAGGATGGACCAACAAGAGATGTGGATAAAGAAAGCAATAGTACATTTATCAAAAAGAAATTTTCTGAAGTATTAAAGTATAAAAACAGAGATATGGGAATTAAGAAAATAGGGAAAGCAAATGAATCAGAGAGACAAGACAGAAAGGAGGAAGGAGGAAAAAAAGAGTCAAGAGGTAAACCAGTATATGAGAATAAAAATTATCAGATAACTAGTGAGCTTGAAAAATTTCTTACTAGTATTATGAAAAACAAGGAAATAGAGATGATTATGTTGGAGAGGGAATCAATTTCCAATAGTATAGTAGACTTTTTGATAAATTTAAAGAGGAAAAATGAGAAAATAGTAATAAACCAAAATGAAAATATTGCAATTGAACATTCAGGGAATTTATAGAAATAAAAGTAGTTTGGAATTTTATTTGAATAATGAACATTTTGACATAGCCTTGGTTTCGGAGACTTGGGCTACAGAAGAGAATAATAGTAGCATAAACGTGAATGGATATAAAATTGTAGCTAAAAATAGGAAGGATAAAAGGTAAGGGGGTGTGTGTATTCTCATTAGAAAGGAGATCAAGTTTCAGGAGATAATTCTGGACGCTAAAGTAGAAGCAGTGGGTCTTAAAACCATTAACCTAAAAAATAATTTAAGTATTTATTCTGTTTATTGTCCATCGGACATTGTTAGTGAGTTTTTCTATGATGAATTAAAAAAAATTTTAGTAACTGCGCACAAGTCCATTTTTATCATGGGAGGAGATTTTAATGCTAGGAGTATATGTTGGGGTGACCATATAAACAATGCGAGAGGGAAAAAAATGCGGAGACTAATGAATGAATTTAGCTTGATATTTTATAATAATGGAAATAGGACCTTTTCAAATAAAAGGATCCAAGGACAGGGAGGGTCGTCAGCTCCGGATGTCACCTTTGGCAATTTTATGCCTACTAAATTGAAATGGAATACACAGAACAACCTAGTTAGTAAAAGTAATCATAAAGCCATAGTTTTTACATTCAAGGCAAAATTAAGTAGAGAAAATAGAATAAATAAGATATCTAAGAAAATTCTGGAAGAAATCAACCAGTTTACGTTTCAAGGTAATTTAAGTCTAATTAGTATGGATTTTCAAGCAATAGTAGAGAATAATCAAGTAAAGTGTACTAAGTTAAAGCATACAAATAAAGTATGGTGGAATGAAGAGATAAAGGTATTATGGTATAAGAAAAAGGATCTCCTGAAAAAATACAAACAGAGTAGGTTAATGGTTAATTTCTATGAATATCATAGAGCCGTGACGAAGTGGAATGAGGAAGTAAAAAAGCTTAGGAGAGAAAGCTGGATAAACAAAATCATGGAGCTGGCCAAAGGAGATAACATCAAAGAATTTTGGAGATTTATAAACAATATTAAGAAAATAGGAAAGATAAGCAATCCATCAGGTTGGGATAAAAAAAACAATTTAACTTATTTAACAATGATTAAAAACAAAAGTCACCAAGACAGTTTAAATATAAATGAGCTTAGGAAACCATCAGAGAGGATGAACCTAAAAATAGGGGAAGTAGAAGAAGTCTTGGCAATGCATAAAAAAAAGTCAGCTCCTGGGCCGGATCAAATCACGTATGAGATGCTAAGAGCGATGAATTCAAAAAGTAAAGAAAAGTTAGTAGATGCTTTGAATGATACAGTGAACGATCACACAAACCTATCAGAATTGTTAAAGATAAGGGTCTCCCCTATACTTAAACCACAGAAAAACCCTAATGAATTGATAAACTACAGGCCGATTTCCTTATTGAATGTACTGGTAAAAGTAATAAACAGGATAATTAAAAACAGATTAGTAGAAAATAAAGAATTAATGAATAAAATTCCAAGAAACTCACATGCGTACCAAAAGAACATATCAATTAGTACATGTCTCAACATGGTAGACCTTTGGATTAACCAAGCTAAAGCGAAACATCAAAATGTGATGATAGTAACGCTGGACATTTCTAACGCATATGAAGGGGTTGACCTTAAAGTATTAAAGGATACTATGATCGAATTAAATGTGCCTGAAGTCTATAGTTGGTGGATACTCGCATTCCTTGTGAATAGAAGCTTAATGCTAGGAGAGGCGAATGTAGCGGTCAAAAACGGTATCCCGCAAGGGGATGTATTAAGCCCTCTGTTATTTAATTTCTACACGGCGGTTTTGCATAAAGTATTTAGTAATAATATTAAGATAATTCAATACGCGGATGACTTTTTAATCATAGCTACCAATAGGAATAAGAGTGTTTGCTATAATGAACTACAAAGAAGTATGGATTTGTTTGCGGGAGGAGCTAGAAATCTAAAATTACCACTAAATGCGGAGAAATGCAAAGGGATTATATTGAATAGAAACACAAACTATGCAAGTAGAATTAAAATAGAGGACAGAGAAGTGGAGTGGGTAACTGAAGTAAAATTTCTTGGAAAAATCATCAAAAATAATAGTTCGGAGAAAGATTTTGTGCTAAATAAGATAGAACAAGTCAAGCCAGAAATTAGTATGGTAAAGAGACTCACAGGGGTGAAGAGCGGGCTCCCACCAGAAAAGAGTATAGTACTGTATAAGTCTTTTATCAGAGCGAAGTTAGAAAGCCATGTGTCAAGCCTATATGAAGCGCCGAAATATTTGTTAAAAAGAATAGACAGTCTGAAAGCTGGAGTGATAAAAAGATGCCTAGGATTAATGAAACAGACTCCAAATATAATTGCATTTGACATGGCGAACGAAGTACCAACCAATTGCAGGGCTCAGATTAGGTTAGTAAAAGAAATAATCAAAATAAAAATGACTGAAAATGTAGTATTTAAAGAAATAATTTCAATGAAATCCAAAGCTAGATATTATCAAATATATCATAAATTTAGGAATGTAATAAATAGAGTAGAGGAGGTAGAACAAATAGATAGACCAAGAAATCTAAAACTAGTTCCTAAGCAAAATGGTCTGTTCAAAAGTATTAGTCTAAATGATAAGGAAATAATAAGGAGTAGGTATGGAGAACTTATTGGTAAAGCGACAGCATCTAATAAAATCATCATTATAACAGATGGAGCAAAATCGTGTTTAGGAAGGGGATGTGCGTTTTTGATGCAGAAAAATAATCAGGTCAAAAAGTTCAGTTTAAGTCAGGAGGGCTCCGTAGTCAATGCGGAATTGACAGGGATTCTTCTTGCGTTATCAGCATGTAAATTAAATCCTGAGGAGAAAGTTATGATCTTAACAGACTCAAATGGGGCATGCTTAGAAATTAAAGAGAATTCGCTCAATAAAAAGGTCATTAATGATATTTATAAAGTATGTAGGGAAATACCTAATAAAGAAATAGAAGTGATATGGATACCAGGGCACTGTGGAATAGAAGATATGAATAAAGTGGATGAGGGAGCGAAAGAAGGAATGATGGAGGGAGAAGTCTACAATAATAAATTTGAGGCGGATGAAGCAATAGAGCAAATTAGTGAGTTAATCAATAATGAGAACAGAGAAAATTATAGAAGGGAAGTAGGGAAGTATAAACAATGCACCTGAAATAAAGCATTCCTAAGTGGAAGAAGTAGGTTTTGGTTTAAGAATTTAAAATTAAAAAGTAAGACAGTCAAACAGTTAAATAGATTAATAACTAATAAATGCTACAGTAATTTACAATTATTCAGGATGAAAACTATAGACAGTCCGAAATGTTCTGTATGTGAACTGGTAGATGACCTAGATCACCAAATTTTCCACTGTCAGGCATTAAGTAACCAGAGAGCGGAGTTTGAAATTTTCCAACACTACAATAAAGTAGACTCGATACTGATGGTAAATAATACAAAGCACATCACTGAATTGGGAAGGTTTCTAGAGTTGGTAGAGTTGAACTTGTAAACAATTTAATGTAAAAAGTTAAAGTAGCTGTTTAATGTTTTTTTATAAGATGAAAATATCTGAGCCTTGTAAATAATATAGTAATAAGTAATTAAAGTCAGTAACTATAAACGGTTAGAGTAACAAAGTAAAGTTTAAAGAAACCAAAAATGAGCAGTTAAGAAATAGATTGAAGTAGTATTTAAACCCAACTAATGGGTGATGTCGAACACGATGGCTGATGCGAATCGTTATAAGCCAACCTTTTCCTCGTAAAACAGGAATTAGTACTCAAAAAAAAAATATATATATTTTGCTTTCCTGCTAACACAGAGTAACTAGCATCAGACATTTTCGCAAATATTGCACCAACAGATGCTTCAAATTACATACTCATATGTGAAGCATTTGCAATAAAAATGAGGAACCATTTTAAATTTTCCGAGTTTTGAATATTTTTCGGATGGCAGCTTCAAACAACGTTTAACCGCTGAAACTTTCGATGAAATCTTGCGATGATAACGAAATTCAAAGGATAAGTTGATTTAAGTATGAGCTTGGTATGATAAACTTATTGCTGCTTCGTTGGAAAAGTGCTGCCAGCATTGAACATTTTCATCATGTATGTTATAGTTGGGTTTTGTGGCTTTGGATAAGGAATGGTTGATATGATTCTACAAAAAAAAGTGTGTAACGCTTTTCCAAATTTGTTGGTCACTCAAAGACAATTTCTTCGAAATTCAGTTTTCTAGCGGTTCTGATGCGCTAGACTGTTTTTTATTGTAATTATCTTCGCATAAAACGCAAGCTGAATGAAATTTGAGGAAGTAATAGATCGGAAGAAACAACTATTGCTATTGAACCTTTATATTCAATCATGCTTAGGGAAAAAATATTCAGTTGCTTTTAGAACTAATCCACAATATCATACATTATTTACAAAATCAAATTGATGCCGAATTTGAAATAGCGCGTACGTCACATACGACGATAATCCACGAAAAAAAATCCGATTAACTTATTTCCGTCATTCTCTTCGAATGTCTTTACTTTTAAAGCAAAAGAATAAGATGTACTCGATTTTTTCGCAAAGAAAAAACAAAATCCGCTTATAGCCTTCAATCATCATTTGCTAAACAAAAGTCCATAAAGAGATTTCAAATGACCGGAAATTTTATACTTGCAAGCAAAGAATCTGTCCAGCGATATCCTTAGATTCGCAGTGGCAAACCAATTGGTCATTGTCGAGAAATTTATATCTCAACTTAAAATTTTCCTTTTTCCTCTCAGTCAACTGATGCATTTGCTCTCGTTTTTCTGAACTGTTGTGAAGCATATCACGCGTCAGCAATCTGTTCCGGATTTTTTTTTCGAAATTCAATAGATTTATTTCGATGTAAAAAAACAGTAGGTCAGAGCTGCTTGCGTAAAGAAGGACTATCTTGATAAAATATTGGAACCTAATCGGTCTGTTTGGTTTAGATTTCGCTTTACCTTCGTTTTTCGCTCTTATTTTACAAACTGATTTTCCAAGTGGATATTTTACCCGAAAATATTTCACCCTCGATTTCATATCAAGTATATCTACTAATCCTTTTGTTCGCTACAAACTATTTTCCAAACAGGATATCGTATATTTGTAGGCATGTAATGGGAGTAGAGAAAAACATCCTTATTAGGTATGCTATCGTTTACCAATCGATACCAACCTGAAACGTTTTTAATTCTTATCGTAATTCGATCAAAACTTGAGGGTACTATGTCGGAATATCCTTCGTTTTCCGTAAAAAAGTGTATAGGCAAAAAGGAAGAATGGAAAGCAAATATATGCTGGGGAATGGAAAAAGTAATAAATGCGAAATTGTACAATACTGGACTTTAGGTGAACCATCTACGAGGCTTTAGAATTTCACGGGTAATGGTTTCAATTCAACGTGAACTACTTCGACGAATGTGTTATTGAGCCCTTTGGACATTATCGGTATTCGATTATATCTTATATCCAATTACATGTAATGGGGGTCGAGTGTTTGCTAAACGAAATATTAACGTGCATATTATAGGTTTTGTTGTTAGGTTTCGGATTAAAATAGATGATTGGGTTTTCGAAGCTATTTAGGAACGATCGCTCGCCCGTGCTTAATTTGCTTGCACGTATGTATATATTTGAGATGGAAGTAAGGTATTTTCTATTGAAAGACATTTTTAAAACGGAAGTCTATTTATGGAGCTTGTTTCTTGTTTTGTCTTCTGTAGTAATCAGAATATTTTTAGAGGACATAGAAACATATAAAAAAATCTCAAAACCTTTTGAATCGGCAAAAACAACGACTTTAATCTGACATTAAAATGTTTTTTAGTGTCTTCGATCATATATTCAGGCAAATGAGATACAATAAGTAGATGATTTGGCTCATCTTAAACACTAGAATAAAAAAGCACGTAACCAAGCCTGAAAAATTAAAAATACAACATGCTGTGGGTATATCAAAACAAACATTTTTAAATGGCAGGTATTGATGTTGCATCAAAGACAAATATTGTAAACATTCGACTTGGTGACAATTTCTAAAGGTAGAGCTACGAGGGTAGGCCATTAAGTTATATCAAGGATATATCAATAAAACGTAATGAATTCAAAGACACGTTTATATATGCAAATAGTAAGTTTTATTTCAATCGAGGCATTAGCTATCGAACTATTGTCGACCAAGTTACTCAATCTGGAAGAAAGTGTGAAATATGTAGAACATCGAGTACCGCACTGTTATCGAGTTCCTCACGAAGCAAAGAAAATCAGTTCAAAACATAATCCCTCATCTTTTAAAATCTTTTTAAACAAGAAAGGCGCTCACTTGAAGACGATCAGGACTGGCCATCGAAGAGATCACTCCGTATATTGTACAACAAGTCGAAAAAGTAATGTTTGAAGATACTAGACTAAATTAAAAAAAGTCTAGCGCATCAGAACCGCTAGAAAACTAATTTTCGAAGAAATTGTCTTTGAGTGACAAAAAAATGTGGGAAGACGTAATACACTTTTTTTGGTCAACCATTCCTTATCCCAAGCAACTAAACTCAACTATTATGCCGGGTTTCCACCAAAGAGACAAAACAAAAAACACGGACAAAACATGTTTTTCTGAACAAAAACACGAATGTTTTGTAAAAACTGAACAGTTTCGCGAGCATTTTTGTCTCTGAAAACTGTTTTAGTAAACAAAACACCTTTTTTGTCCGTGTTTCTTGTTTTGTCTCTTTGGTGGAAACCCGGCATAACACAAATGATGAAAATGTTCAGTGCTGGCAATACTTTCCCAATAAAGCAGCAATAAGTTTACCTTAACAAGCTCATACTTATATCAACTTATCCTTTGAATTTCCTTCTCATCGGAGGATTGCATCGAAAGTTTCAGATTTCAAATTTAAAAATTGGTTTCTTATTTTTATCGCAAATGCTTTGCATATGAGTACGTAATTTGAAGCATCTGTTGGTGCAATATTTACGAAAATGGCTAATGCTGGTTAGCCGGTGTCAGCAGCAAAACAAAAAAATATACCAAATCTGCTTCACGTTAAGTTAAACCCAACCAGTAAATTTCGTTTCGATTGAATCACTGCGCTGGAAGGTACACTCTAAAAAGTGGGTCTAAAATTCATTCTATGATAATAGGAAATATATTCATTTTTCTGTTTAAAATAACGAATCACAATTTTTTTTACACATTAGATGTGCATTTTTTGCTTTTACGCAAAAAATGCACATCTAATGTGTAACTCAACTGAATAATAAATAGTGTTTTGTAAACCTTAGCAAAAAGAGTGCAAATTTACTACTTCGCAGCTCACATTCACACAAAAGCTGTAATAATAATAATATCATTTGTTGGAATTTCACTTATTATTGATGTAACATTGTGACCAGTGCTGTCGTTTTGTGTTTTCGAAGTGCAGTAAATGGAAATTTAAAATTGTAGTATACTGCTTGAAATTGCAATAGATTGATTTTCCTGTATGCGTTCACACGTATGTGTGTACTTACATATGCAAAAAATAAAACTATTCCCATTTACAAAAAAAGTATGTTCAGTAATTGCAGAAATAGCAGAAAAACTTAAATTTTTACAAAGCTACTCACGCATACATATATATTGAATTTGATACTATTGAATTCGAATTGGTTGTTTGGTGAAAAATATATACAAATATTCATTAACTTCAGTTATGTCAGATTAAAGATAGAAATGCAGTACATATTGCTGTGTACACACACTAAAATTCACAGTATTATTGAGGAAATTCTTGTGTATTGTGATTTAAATGGTAAGTGTATCAATAGTTTACAGGGAAAATACAGCTTTTTGATTCTATTCTAAGCTTGCAAACAATTTCCTTTCTCCGTTTTCATTAAATAAATTTGCGAAAAATTTTTTTCAACAGTTCACTACTATGTGGTAAGTTAATAAGCTTGACACCACTTTTTTTACTTTTGGAAGCATTGGCTCGTTGGAAACATTTTTCACCTTAAAAACTTTTTTCACCTTAAAAACACCAAAATTCTTCAATATCCTCTTCTGTCTCTATATTTAATTCAGAAAAATCCAAATTTATTAGCATCCTCCATTCGTTATCTAATTCTTCAATCCCATCGTAGTGTGTTATATTTGGGAAACGTTTAATTATATCTGTCAACGAATATCCCAGCTTTTTGGGATCTATGATTGCTACACTATTCAAAGTAACAACATTAAGGTCAAATCTTTTGAAAATTTGTTTGGTCAGCTCTTGATAATAATTTAAGCAATTTATTTTTATAAGGATTTGATCGTCATCATCAATATTACTCATTAATATATACGCTTTTGCGCCTATATAAATATCTTTCAATTCCATAATCTGCTCATCTTTCAAGGATTCAAAGATGCGTTCAATAACACTTCGTTTAAATATTCTCTTCGTACGAAATTTTGTAGGATATTTTTAAGTACGTTTTTATAGTAGGAACGATTAAATGCAATTTAGGAGTTTCCGACTGAAATTCAGCATAAATTTTGCTGGTTATTTTTAAAATATAAGATGAAAATGTGTAATAAATTTTGTTCTTAACATTTAAATTTTGAGCTATTCGCACAGCTAGGTTTGGATTTCTATCAAAATTTTTTACTTTTTATATATTGATGTAAAAGCTCCCAGTGCTCAATAATTCGATTAACTACTTGTTCTAATGCAAGCCACCGAGTAATGTTTTCAAAATCTTGTGTACCTTAACATTGAAGTATTCCTGCAGCTGCTGAAATTCGCTGGTTCGTTTTAGGGTATGCGAAATAAAAAATAAACGTTTCTTACTAGATTTCTATATTTGACGGCAATTTTTTTGCAGCTGTTGACGAACACAAATCGAGAGAATGGCAAGTACATCCTATAGTGTATATGTTTGACAATATATCTTTAAACTTTCGTTTGATGCCACTTTCATCACCCATCATTAGTGTTGGGTCGTCAGTCATATTGATATGTATTTGTATGAGTTACTCATTTTCAAATTTGAGGTGGTACAATGTCATACTTCAAATGAAGTGTCATATTGCATTCCTTCAATTATCTATAAGTTTCCAGCGCCGCTGGCAGCCATACAGCCCTATACCATTACGCCGCCGCTACGGTAGGATAGAACATTTATGCTAAGTACTGGTTACATTTTTTTATAGATGGGGGATTCTTCATTATTGATTTTAGCATACTTCCGCAGAAGATAAGATTTTCATATTTTGGAGAATGATTTAATAGAGTATGTAGTTTTTGGATTCGGCGTTAACTCAAAAATGAAATTTTTTTTAGGTAAAACGTTTATGCTAAGGAGAGCAGTACTATTACTAATCTACTAAACAATTTCCCAAAAATGGTAGCTAATTACCACCAAATTTTGTGTTTAAGTATCGTGCAAATCAAACTCAAAACTAAACTCGCATGCATACATTTTCGCGTTGTACAGCAATCCCTGTGCCTCAAGTACCACAAGTCAATCGCTTCAACCTAATCCTCGTAAAACAGGATACTGTACTACTAAAAAAAAAGTTGAGCAAAGCACATCAATATGACGAAAAATGAGTTGGTACAAATCAAACTCAAACTATTCTCGCGTACATACATTTTCCATCGAGTATTACAATCGCTGCGCCTCAAATGTCTCAAGTCAGTCGCTTCAAAATTAACCAAAGCACCTCAATATGACAAAAAATGAGGTGGTACAAATCAAACTAGTCTCGCGTACATACATTTTCCATTGAGTATTACAATCGCTGCGCCTCAAGTCAATCGATTCACCTCAATATGACAAACAAAATGAGGTGGTACAAATTTGAAGCTTGAGGTGATGTGACATTTTGTAGATGTGAATGGGACATTTGTCATGCATCTTGTATGAGTAACACAACACTACCCATCATCACTGCTGCATTGTCAGCCACATATCCAATAATATTTTCAATTCGAATTGAATGTTGGGCCAAAAATGAAATGTCGGAATCGAAAATTGATTTTGCATTATATTCTCGCAAAGCTATTAGTGCTAAAAATCTATCTTTAACTTTTCCACAAGCAAAGTCAAAATATCGACATGTTAACGCCAAACTTTTAAAGTTTCTGCAACGTAATTCACACTTTCAGGTAACATTGCATCTTTAATAGTTTGGACTGATTTCGTTTTCCCTAATTTGATTTGTTTTGCTATTTCAGAATCTATAGCTACTGATTTTATCAAATCGATTAGCGCTGGAATTAAAGCAAATGGCAGATTGTTGGAGATCACACACATAATAATTCTAAGCTCTGCCATATTAAGCAAATTTAATGTTTTCATGTCTAACAATTTCGGCTGACTCTTTGAACTTTTGACATTTTTTTGGTGTACTCCGCTTTCACCATGCCTTCGCAAAGTGACAAAGTGACAAGTTGCCATTTTTCTCACTCATCCATTCAAATTTATCCTTCCAAATTCTTCTATGTTACTGTTCGTATTTCGGTTTTTTTCGCAGTCTGAGCTTCATCACTACTAGGACAAATTAATTTTTAATTTTTTGTTTTAATTTTTTTACAATAATTGCATATACCTGATATCGTCATGTAAATTTATCGTGGATCTATCATCAGTACAGACTGAAAATTCCTCGTCCTGTATTTATTGACTTACTTGTCCATTTTGCTTTTTATCACCAATTTCACCAAAACAACGCTTCCCCACTAATAACCACCAGATTGCAAAAATAGCTATCATATGACTGTATTAAAAAAAGTGCATTCTACTGCTTCGCACGTTACTTTGCAGTTTCGTGCAGCGAAGACTAGGCAGATGTAGATTTGCTCGTTATATTAAATGTGCAGCGAATCTGTTAAAATGCAGTAGATGGCACCAAAATGCAGTGTTGCAATAGATTCTATCAAATTGCAGCAGAAATACTGCAATTGCAGTAAAACGACAGCACTGTTTGTGACTGCACGAGTCTGCTATTTCGCGATCGTTGCTTGCTTACATTTGAATAGCAGCAGCTAAGTGCAAAGTGTAGTCTTTTCTTTTCGGGTAATAAGTGTAGAAGTGTAGCTATAAGCGAATTAGAAGTGTAGCTATAAGCTAATTAGGTGTAGCTATAAGTGTGATAAATTAATGTACATATGTGTATACATACTATTAAAATAAATTATAAACTTAAAGAAATTGCAACAAGTTTTTATATTCCACATTTAAAGTTACCTATTTACAGTCTTTTGATAATGATATTTAATTTTGGAGTAGTAGTGTATGTTATAGCACTTCCCTATCTTAAGTGTGTGGCTTTTGCATCATAAAATTTTTCCAATTGCAATTTTATTGAAATTGAAACTTAGCTAGAGGCTTGCTGAAATTCCTGCTTAAGTACTGTATACTTCCTAAAATTGTTCGAAATAGTTTTTGATGTCATCTGTTTGATAAAACAATCTTTATTATAGTTTTTGTAAACAATTTTAAGGATATTCACGAATAAATGGTGTCCTAAATATTATCCCAAAAGACTCGTAAAAAGTAGCCTTTGCTACATAAATTTCACGCGTGTTCGTCCAAAATTTACGTCTTTTTAGAGTAAAATTACACAATTTGGTCGTAAAAAAAATTACACATTCAAGACGTAAAATATTCTTTGTACGCACTTTTGTAAATTTACATCTATAATAGTAGGAAACCAGTTTTCTTCTATTTTAAGGGTAAAATGCATCCAAAATTTTTTTGAGTGTATACGGGTGAAAAGTATTTTAGAGTAACCACCCTCAAAACTTTTCAAATTTTTCAAACGTTAATATTTGTTGTTTATTTTCATTGCAGGATCATTCTCAATTGCAAAACTAATGACATAATCGCTCAGTAAAGAAATTCCACAAAATTACAAAAATGGTAATAGCTGGCAGCCCTTTCATGATTTTTGTACGAAATTCCTACGACATTGACTTCACATTAAGGTCCATTTACTGCATGAACTTCGTTTTGATTTTTACACTGGACCGGAAGTTATAGGGAAAAAAGCTTTATTTTGCTGAGCAAATTTGCAAGATTTATGAGACAAAAATCACCACAGCTGCCAGCCCTATACTAATTTTTCAACCAAATGTTACATAGAGTAACATCCAAGTTCTGTGTAAATTTTGTTAAAATCTGATGCCTGAGTCGGAACTTATAGGCCAAAAACCGGTTTTTTTTCTCAGTTATTTTTCAAGATGGTACCACTGCCACAGGGTTGCCCGCATTTCAAAATCACTTCTATCAGACCTGGTCCTAGCTAATACCAACCAGTGGCGTGGCGTCATAGTTTACCGTAGGGAAGCAATTAGTTTATTTCGATCATTGACTTTGGTTATGCTTTTTTCAAATTTGTTGCGTATTAAAAGAACCTCTCTCGTTAGCTACTTTTAACATTGTTAATATAAAAGCACCCAGAAATTACGAACGGAGACGAGAGAATAGGTACACTGTATTGCTCTCAGTATTTTAATTCCCATGCTACCAATATATAATTATTTACTCTTTAAATAAATAATTGCAAAAATTATATATTGGCAGACTTTTAAATTAGCAAAGCTGGGTAAATAAAGCATTTTCAAATATAGCAACGGCAACAATAACAACAGCAGTAATTATGCAAAAATTATGCAAAATAAATATTTACAGTCCTTCACGCATAAAGAAAACATATCAATATTCTAGTACTTATGAAAAATAACAGTAAAATAACAACATTTCCATAACGAATAACATATATATTTTTATAATTTTAAAATCACAGTTAGTAAATAAAAAAAAATTATTAGAAATCGAAATTAATCACACAATTCATGCATACTTCTATTTAAAATTTAATTCAATTTGTCTTTCTTTTTTTGCTAATTCATCAATGACGTCTTGATAAAAGTTTTGCTCGCTCAAACATAATTTTTGGGAAAACCCTTTCAATAGACATTATTGCCAAGTTACTAAGTCGTTGTTCACCTGTACTATTTCTGAGAAAAGTTTTAATTCTTTTTAAACAAGAAAAACTGCGCTCTGCGTACGCACTTGTTACTGGTAATGTAAGAACTAAACAAATTTATTTATAAAATTGTGTGAAACTATTTTCTAATTTATTATTGGTAAAATATTCAAAAATATCTTCAAAAGATTTCCCCTGTAAATCTGCATCAGAGTAAAGCACAATGAGTTCAGTTTTCAATGATATCGAGTCAAATATGTCGGTGTAAATTTGAGTTAAATTTAGTAAAAGATTATCCGGAAATGTTTTTGAATAGTTACTAAATTTCGAAGAATCTAAAAGATCTATAAATGCGAAACTTTTTAAGGATGAAAACCTAGAACTTATTTCAACAGATATATTATCAATTATTTCGAAATAAACACGTGTAAAGAATAGTTCAACATTATTATTGCTGTCAACCATGTACCTTGTTCTTTTACTACGTGGTAGTGTTTCGCAAATAGAACAGGTTCGGTCCCAAATTACCGTGAAACTATTTCTCAATGATTTTATTTGAAGTTCAAAATCTGCAATTTTTTTAATACAGTACCGTATATTAGTTTGCTTGGACTGAAACATATCGTAAAGCACGTCAGTTTGTGGAAAAAATTTTGAGAAAACATTGAGCAGAAAAACAAACTGATAATCTATTAGTAGAACAAAAAGCCCCCTTGCACTATTAATGGTCTGTTCATGCCAATTTGCACTCTCATTTTCAATTATATGTTCAAAAAGTTCTTTTAATTGATCTATATTATCGAAAATGGTCAGAACTTATTGACCATTAAAAGTCCAACGTGTTGGGGCTAATTTTGGAAGTCTTTTTTTCAGGAATAAATCTAAGGCAAATGTTCTTTTTGTTGAATGGTTAAAAAATGTTGAAAAACAGGTAATAGATTGGAAATATTCTCGTATATTATTGCATATATATATATATATATATATATATATATATATATATATATATATATATATATATATATATATATATATATATATATATATATATATATATATTGCATGATATATTATTGCACAATTTATTATTGCACGATATATTATTGCACGATATATTATTGCATGATATATTATTGCACGATATATTATTTCATGATATATTATTGCATGATATATTATTGCACGGTATATTATTGCATGATATATTATTGCACCATATCTTATTGCATGATATATTATTCCATGATTTATTATTGCATGATATATTATTGCATGATATATTATTGCATGATATATTATTGCACGATATATTATTGCATGATATATTATTGCATGATATATTATTGCATGATATATTATTGCATGATATATTATCGCATGATATATTATTGCACGATATATTATTGCATGATATATTATTGCATGATTTATTATTGCATGATATATTATTGCACCATATATCATTGCATGATATATTCTTGCATGATATATTATTGCATGATATATTATTGCATGATATATTATTGCATGATATATTATTGCATGATATATTATCGCATGATATATTATCGCATGATATATTATTGCATGATATATTATCGCATGATATATTATTGCACGATATATTATTGCATGATATATTATTGCATGATATATTATTGCATGATATATTATTGCACCATATATTATTGCATGATATATTATTGCATGATATATTATTGCATGATATATTATCGCATGATATATTATTGCATGATATATTATTGCATGATATATTATCGCATGATATATTATTGCATGATATATTATTGCACCATATATTATTGCATGATATATTATTGCATGATATATTATTGCATGATATATTATTGCATGATATATTATTGCATGATATATTATTGCATGATATATTATAGCACGATATATTATTGCACGATATATTATTGCATGATATATTATCGCATGATATATTATCGCATGATATATTATTGCACGATATATTATTGCATGATATATATTATTGCACGATATATTATTGCATGATATATTATTGCATGATATATTATTGCATGATATATTATTGCACCATATATTATTGCATGATATATTATTGCATGATATTTTATTGCATGATATATTATCGCATGATATATTATTGCATGATATATTATTGCATGATATATTATTGCATGATATATTATTGCATGATATATTATCGCATGATATATTATTGCACGATATATTATTGCATGATATATTATTGCATGATTTATTATTGCATGATATATTATTGCACCATATATCATTGCATGATATATTCTTGCATGATATATTATTGCATGATATATTATTGCACGGTATATTATTGCATGATATATTATTGCACCATATCTTATTGCATGATATATTATTCCATGATTTATTATTGCATGATATATTATTGCATGATATATTATTGCATGATATATTATTGCACGATATATTATTGCATGATATATTATTGCATGATATATTATTGCATGATATATTATTGCATGATATATTATCGCATGATATATTATTGCACGATATATTATTGCATGATATATTATTGCATGATTTATTATTGCATGATATATTATTGCACCATATATCATTGCATGATATATTCTTGCATGATATATTATTGCATGATATATTATTGCATGATATATTATTGCATGATATATTATTGCATGATATATTATCGCATGATATATTATCGCATGATATATTATTGCATGATATATTATCGCATGATATATTATTGCACGATATATTATTGCATGATATATTATTGCATGATATATTATTGCATGATATATTATTGCACCATATATTATTGCATGATATATTATTGCATGATATATTATTGCATGATATATTATCGCATGATATATTATTGCATGATATATTATTGCATGATATATTATCGCATGATATATTATTGCATGATATATTATTGCACCATATATTATTGCATGATATATTATTGCATGATATATTATTGCATGATATATTATTGCATGATATATTATTGCATGATATATTATTGCATGATATATTATAGCACGATATATTATTGCACGATATATTATTGCATGATATATTATCGCATGATATATTATCGCATGATATATTATTGCACGATATATTATTGCATGATATATATTATTGCACGATATATTATTGCATGATATATTATTGCATGATATATTATTGCATGATATATTATTGCACCATATATTATTGCATGATATATTATTGCATGATATTTTATTGCATGATATATTATCGCATGATATATTATTGCATGATATATTATTGCATGATATATTATCGCATGATATATTATCGCATGATATATTATTGCATGATATATTATTGCACCATATATTATTGCATGATATATTATTGCATGATATAATATTGCATGATATATTATTGCGTGATATATTATTGCATGATATATTATTGCATGATATATTATCGCATGATATATTATTGCATGATATATTATCGCATGATATATTATTGCATGATATATTATTGCACGATATATTATTGCATGATATATTATTGCATGATATATTATTGCACGATATATTATTGCATGATATAGTATTGCACGATATATTATTGCACAATATATATTATGCGCATGATATATTATTGCATAATATATTATTGCACGATATATTATTGCATGATATATTATTGCATGATATATTATTGCACGATGTATTATTCCACGATATATTATTGCACGATATATGATTGCACGATATATTATTGCATGATACATTATTGCATGATATATGATTGCATTATATATCATTGCACGATATATTATTGCACCATATATTATTGCTTGATATATTATTGCATGATATATCATATCACGACTGCCTCCAACTCGAAAACGATCTCTGTGCGACTGGTGCACCAGTGCTCATCCAAAATAACACCAAGGTCAACAACGTTTTCGACTCGAGCTAACAAATAATTCCCGAGGAAGTATGTGTTATATGAGATGGTGCATTGTCGGGAGAAACTTATAACTTGGCACTTAGCAATGTTCAGAGAGAGCTTGTTTTCATTGTACCAATGATCAAGTGAATCAAGTTTGGATTGGAGAAAGAGTGCATCGGATTTAGATTTAATGATATGATAGACTTTGAGATCGTCGGCATAAAGTAGATGAGGTATATTTGCTAGGACGTCAGATAGGTCAGAAATAAATATATTAAAAAGAAGTGGGCCAAGAGGGCTACCTTGTGGTACGCCAGTCATCGGCTCTGGGTTACATAGCTCTGGGCGCCAGATGAATTTTTTCAGTGTTGTTGCAGCCGAGTTTCAAAGTAGCTTTACCTATTCCGACACGTGAAAGTGGTTGATAAAAGCTTTTGGAGCTGAGTCAGAGGAAGAAAAGTGTAAATTTGATTGCTCCGGTGAATTAAAAACTTTTTGGAAACTATCTTCGAATAGGTTTCATATCTCTTTAGGAAAAGAGGACGCAATATTATTAAAGACCATCGACGATGGCTAACCAGTAGTTTTTCGTTTCACATTGAAAAAAAAAAACGAAGAAGTTTTCGGGTCACGGATTATATTTTTACCGGTTATTTTAATGTAAGTATCATAAGCCTCATAAAACTTTGCTAAAAACTGCTAAGCAACTTCATTGTAAGTAAAGTAATCCCGCAACAACCCTCGTACGGGTCTTGGGGTTGAAGCTGGTAAAGAGCTTCATTACAATTTTTTAGTTATTGTAAACATGACTGTGGAGTGAACAAATCCACAACTCGTTTTACTTTGTGAATATGACTGTGGAGTGAACAGTTCCACGACTCGTTTTACCCCTGATTTAAATCAGGTACCTAAGCAGAGCTAGATGAACTCAAAGTTTGGTACGCGGACCCTCGTCCTAACCTGAATTCGAACCAAGGACACCACACGCACTAGGCTAATCAAGCTTCTAAATTCATTGTACTCTTCCTGAATAGTAGGAATAATGTCATTATAATATCTAATCCGCTTATAAAGTTTGTTCCTACGATATCGCATATGGCTAAAGTTCCTATCAACCCATGACTCAGACAGCTTATTTAACTTCTTTTAACTTCCTGCTGCAAAAAACTTTGCATGTCACGAATTTCACCGTGGTGTCAAAAGCAAAGCAGTTTTCGGGGCTGCACTTGAAGCTCAAGTGCAAAGACAAGACATTTTTTAGAATTGAAAGATTTTTGAAAGATTGACTAGACTAATTGAAAGATTCAAAAAAAGTATCACACTTGCAAGCGAAGAATACATTGAAAAAGAAAAATAAAACTGCATTTTTATTTGCACTTCTTTAGCTTTTATGCTTACTTATAGCATGTGTTATTGTAGCCTAATAATATATAGCTCCCAGCCCAGTAATAAAAAAATCTACAAAGCGTGGCAATTGTAACATAGAGTGGCAACTGTGATCGCATATACTACTGTACTATACAGCCCTGAGCTATGAAATATACTTTCATATAAAATATTAATTTTAGCTTCAGAGGAAAAAGTCCCTTACTTTATAGGAATCTCCGGTACATACAGCCTCTACTCCCACGCACCTAGCCTTAACTAATTTGCGTAGCATATTATTGAAGTAAGCTTTATAGCTCCGATGGTCTATTAAGCAATTAAAGCTAAGTGTGTAAAGTATTGGTTCAAAGATTTGTTGGTCCTTGGTTCGAATTCTTAATGGGCCGGACATTAAATTTTCCTTTTTTTTATAAATACCTATTACAGATATAGCTTAAGGAGAGAGAGGACTATAATATAAGGCTTTGCAGCCTATAATACACTGCACCTATCCCTGTTGATTTATCGCAATATCCTAGTGCCAGAAGTAAGCAAATTCTGGTTATTTAAATATATTTTGAAATTTTATTAAAATTAGTTGCTTGCATCATTTTCGTATTGATACCTAATTTTTTGCGTTGCATAAAGTTTCCAAAACTGCTTGCAATTAAATTTACACTCCATCTAAACTTCACTGCAACATCACCAAATTAGCTCACCTACCTAAATGCTATCCATTGTCCCCGTAATTAGTTTGCGTTCATATTACCCAATACAGGAATCTCATTTTCTATCTACTGGGACACTCTGCGGTCAATGCTGGCCGGACAAAGTGCGTAATTGATTTTCATAGTACATGCAAAGGTGTTTGATTTTATAACACTGCGCGACTCACACTCAGCGCATATCCTTTCAAAGTTTCTAGTCCTGTTGCCCTTAGGTAGCTGATTTTACAACAAATTGCTTGCCTGAGTACGTCGGGGCTATATTATTTTATTAGCAGGATACGAGGGTGTAATAGTCAACCCACACGGTAGAACATAACTTGTACTTATGCGTGCAAAAATTGCACTGTGTTTGCCAATTACTGATGTAATTTGTAGCCTCTAGTGTACGGCAGGTTCGAGGTTTTACCTGTTTCACTTACCAGAGTAATTGTTTGCCCTTATATGTCGCTACGTTTCAGGCTAACGTGTCTCAAAGGATATGAAAACCGGAACAGTGGCACATCCGATGCGAAGGATGAAAATTGTGTAATTTTATCTAATTTTGAACGAGAAAGGATTTTCAATGGTGCTGTTGATGTTAAAGGGAGGGAACGCTTTGACATTTGAAGTATTAGCCATCGTTATTCAATTTGAAATATTTTCAAGTAGTCTTTAATTTACCATATTTTTCAGATTGACTGGCTCTTATTAGTGCTAATTTTGGTTAATTTAAGGCATGTTGTTGTATATTTGAGGTTGCACTCAACCAAATCTACGTGTATCATATTGCCTAGCTATAAATCTATTCGATATGGAAAATAATACTTAATAGCATCCTGTTTTCCGTTCTATTCTTCTTGTCGACAATTGAACTTAATCGGAATATAGATCTGCGTTAATCCCTATTGTGGTCCTGCACTACACCTCTACAAAGAGATCGGCTGAACGGTTACTGTGAATGGATGCTTGATTTCACAATATCAACTTGGGTTGAATTTTATATCCTGTAGGCTCGTTGGCTGATGTGGGCTGGATTTATGATATCGAGGATAGTTTCTGTGACAACGATTCTGGCCCATTCATTGCGAGCAGATTAACTTTTATCAGTCTTTTCGGATCTGTTTGTACTTTGATATGTGATACTTTGAGTATTGTTTAGTATCCATTATTAGCGGGCAGTGTATTATTATATACAGGGATCCTATCATTTGAGCAGGATATTGTAAATAGATGGAACATTTTGAATAATTATGTTGGTCGTTTTCAATAGTATTGAATTTAGAAATGACGGCAAGCTGAATATTTTGATTGCATTGCATATTTGAATTAATTTATTGTTCAAAACAAAACTACAGTACACATCTCATGTGTAATAAAGTTCTTATTCAAAATTTATTATTCTTAAACCCATAAAATGACCAGACTTCTACCATAAAACCTTCAAATCGGATTTCCCAATCAATTTTTTCTCTCAATATCTTTTACTTAAAGCCATGCCTAGTGCCAGAACATGTTAAGTTTGCAAACCCTTTCAGTGATTTTTATACGATAGAGAGATTCCCGTCATCTTCTATTACCCTCGCCTAAAACACTGCCTTGTTTGAAAGGACTAAGCTGCCCATAGGGAAGAGGACAACATGTGTGCGAGCACCGCATCAAATGCTATTCTTCGGTTAAATTTCCATAAAAAATGGAATGCTGTCTGTCCACGGCAACAACTGTTTTTGTGAAAATTTTCTTGGAGTTCTTATTTAACAATATGAAGACGAGGTGGCAAATAGAATTAAGTGACCCTTTTGCCTTTCGACATCATATTGCTATTCAGGACATCATGGCATCATCGTTTCGGTCGTTGAAACTGCCGAGAATGCGGATGGAATGCTGAAGATGTGAATACTTTTGCGGATATGAAAATATCATGAATTTTTGGCCATCGGTCAATTTGTCATTGGTGTGGAAGGTGACCAATTTAGGTTCCATTGGAGACAGTTGCTTCCGGGTGGACGGATTTAGTTGCATTCTGCATGAAAATAAAAAAAAATTGGCAATAATCACAAGTAATTTAACATTTCAATTGTTGATTGAAAAGTTTTCGAGAAAAAATTGTGGGGATAGGTATGATAGAGTACATAAATTGTTCCCAAAGAGACTCACTTGTATGCTCTTTTTCCTATTTGATTCATGCAAATTTCCAGTAAGCCATGTTCCTCTATTTGCATTCCATAAAATCTATAGACTTGACCAAAATGTAAAGAAACCGAAATGCTAATGACCTACCTGTTGGCACGCCTCTTAAATACCTCTTGCAAACCACAAAGTCACTTTCCTATCTGAACAAATAGATCGAATAAATAAAATCTTGGAAAATAAAAATTGACTCGCCTGGCGACATGAAAAATTGACTTGCATAGTCGGCATCGCCCTTGTGTTCGGCAGCATAAAAGTTCAAACCGAAAAGAAATAGGCTGATTGTTTTGTTTTTAGCACTCTACCAAGAAGTGGTTGTGTGAAATATGCTGTTCGTCCCGACGAAATAAATATATTTGCATATCATAAAGTAGAATGATTTGTTTGTTGCGATCGGCAAACGCAAAAGAATGACACAAAAAGGATTCAAAAGTATTTTTTTAAGGATTTGGGTTTGTTGTCAAATAAACGTGTATATTTCTGCAGAAAGTAGCACTGTTGACGGAAAAGATTTTAACTTGTCCGAAGGGACTACTACGAAGTACCCTGAGAACATATTTGCTTATGTTTAATATTGAAATACTATTCCATCAGTTTTAATTCTCTTTGATTTTTTTGGGTTTATTTTCAAGATAAAAGTGAAACCGTTTGTGCTTAGTTATTTGAATATTTTTTTTTTAATATTTCGGTTGGATTACGCGAAAAGTGTGGGCAGAGTTTCTGCCAAATTATATGTATTTGAAGCTGCTGCAATAAAACGTAGCCATTCTATGGTATCATATCTAAGACACTTTGATTAAATATGAGATAACTTTAAAGGAACCAGAACAAGATAAATGGTCCCAATTTGTGTTTCTAGAATCACATGGGCCGATTTCGTACAGTCCATTTTCATACTCTAAACCAGACGCATAGTCGCTTGGCACATACAAAGGCTACCAAAAATACACCTTGACACTAGCAGCTAAATAAATATCCTATGCATTTGCGAGTAGGAGAGGTTAAGATGCAGAGTCAAAGCCAAACGAGATACAGAGCGGTGCTAACGAACTCTACAAATTACCCTGTAAGTTAATTACTTAGATTTCATACAACTTCTTCTAGCTTGCGAAACCAAATATGTAAAGTGAAAGACTAATTGCTCTTTTAAAAGCTAGATATATTTATATTTCTTAATATGTATCGTTGCATACAGGGTGGTTTGTCATGTTTCTCACTGTCCATCAACCTAATCGTATTGTAAAATTAGCTTCTAACACCAACAAACTTAATATATTCTTTAAGCCATTAACTAATGTTAAATATTAGTGTCTTCTCAGGAGATAGCTATTATTCAAATGTAGTCCAACCATTATTTGTGATAAGGCTTCTTAATGTATATTTTATATCTAGCATAAATACAGTAAACGCTCGCAAATTAGAACTTTCGGATATTAGAATCTTCCAGAAAAAAGAACCAAGGGGTTCAATGCATTGCACGTCCAGAAATTAGAACCGCTGGTTCTAATTTCTGACCTGTTTTTGTTTTTTTTCTCGCCACCAAACCGTAAATCCCCATATTCGTTTTCATTTTGCTTCGTGTAATTAAACTTGGAAGCGTGATTAAGTGTAGTGATTCGATTTGCGTATTTTGTTTGGTCAGTGTGCACGTGCAATTTAATTCGCGTAATTTTCCCATATTTGACTCAATTTGCTTTTGAAAGTTGCAGTGAATTACAAAGAATGTCATTTAAACGTAAAAGAACACTTTATCTCTAGATACAAAAGTTAAAATTTTAAAGAAGCTTCATGAAGGCATTCAAGCAAATTGCCTAGCGCATGACTTCAAAGTGTCTAAATCGGCTATAAGCTACATACATATATAAAATCAAAACAAGATGCGATTTTAATTGCAGTTTCTTCGACTTATCAGGAATTTCGCAATACATCTTTGCATAGTGCCGAATATGTTGCAATGGAAAGCCGTCTTTACCATTGGTTCTTAAATCAACGTCAAAAAAAATATTACACTGACCGGGCCAATCCTAAAAGAGAAAGCTAAACAACTTTTCGTGGAAATTTATCCTGATAAAGGTGCAGATGGTTTCAATGCAAGTGATGGTTGGTTCACGAAATTTAAACATCGCCACGGCATTCGTTATTTGAAAATTGGTGGCGAAATTTTCTCTAATGATGTCAACGAAATCGTATCATTTTTAAGGAGGCTAGGAGCAAAGGTAGCTGAAATGGGTTTATTGGATACACAAATATATAATGTGGACGAAAGTGGATTATTCTTTCGTTGTCTACCGGATAGAACATATGTTGCTGCTTGTGAAAAAAAGTGCATGGCTTCAAAAAACAAATGGAACGTATTTCTTTTTTGTTGGGAACAAATACAGATGGATCGCAAAAGCTTAAGCCATTGGTAATTGGCGAAGCAAAACCCAAGATGCTTCATAGGATTCGAAAACCCACTTTATTACGACTATTCAAAAAATGCCTGGATCACGTCTCGAATCTTTCATGAATGATTTCACAAAATATTCGTTAGCGAAGTGAGCTCGTTATTTGCTGATTTATTTAATTTTTTTGAATAATTATGATTATTCGACAGATTTTTCGCTTTTCGGCGGAAAATAGTTTGCCTCCGAAGGCTCTGCTACTAATCGACAATTGCTCTGCTCACGCACCTATTGAAAAACTGCAAAGCGAAGACGGCAATATAGTCGCATATTTGTTTCCCTCCAAATGTAACCGCAGCTGTGCAACCAATATCACAATTGATTGCCAATGGTGGTGAACTAGACAAACGCTTAAAGCGACATACGACTGAAGCAAGCTTGGGATGAGTTGACGCAAGAAATTTAAAAAAAGTCTTGGTCCAAACTGTTGAATTGGGACGACAAAGGATTTGACAGCAAGGAACATTTGTCTCTTGCTGAATTTGTGCGAGCAAATCGAGATCAAAACGAAGCGGAACTCCCTGAAAGAAACTAATCTTTTCTAGCAGCTATCGTTCCCAACCACTTCGTCACTATTGAGGAAATCCAAACATGGAATGAAGACATCTTCAATTGCGAATCCGATAAAGATAATAGTAATGACGAGGCTTCATATAGCAGCGATGATAATGTCATCGATGTCATGCCGTTGTTCCTTTCTCTACAGCTATCGAGAGTGCTAATAAATTAATAAAATGGTGTAAAAGAAGTGAGCTGTACTCTGCTAAGCACATGACATCCCTCTTAGCCATCCGTAACGACATCGTGGAATCAAATTTTAAAAAACCCAAAATACAAACAAATATTACTGATTATTTGTCGAAAAAAGCTTAATTACTAAATAATGTAAAACAAAAGAGATAATATAACACTAAATTACTTGAAAATAAAGTGTTTTAAACTAGTTCATCTATATTTGTAACTTTCTGTGAGAGTTAAAAAAGACGTTCAGAAATTAGAACATTTCAGAAATTAGAACTGTGTACAAACTGGTTCTAATTTCCGAGCATCTACTGTATTCGAAATTTGTCTACACTTTTGAACCAAATCCTTTTCGTGGGTATTTTGTTATTAGAATGGATCGACCAATATGTTTCCGATACTAAAATCGGTTGATATTAAAAAGGTTTCAAACTATTGCCTCATATCCGTCCATTCCTGTTTTCCTCAACTATTAGAAATATTATTTTCCATCACGCCTACCGCGTATTTCAATTTTCATTTCGCAATTTTATCAACGATCGTTTCATTTCGACTAATAAAGCCGACAAAATATGATTTGCTGATTGTGTGTCTTCTGTTCTTGACAATGTAGATCAACGTGTTGTAATAGAAACTGACTTCTCAAAAGCTTTCGACAAGATTTACCACTCTTTCCTGCTTGATAAGAATACTCTTTTGGTGTTCCGCAAAACTCAGTTTTGGACCCACCCCTTGTTCTTTTCATCAATTACCTTCTTTCTGTAATTTCATCTAAGTGCCTCCTTGGTACGGGTGACCTAAAGTTATTTCATGAAATATCGTCTGCCAATGACTGGATCTCATCCCAGTCAGATCTAACAGCTTTTAGTGGATCATGGACCAGGAAATCCCTTCCTCTTATTGTATCTAAATGTCTAGTAATGCCCCTTTCTATTAAATCCACCTTATTGTCTTTTGAATATTACCTATTGGGTAATATTTCGCCACAACATAAAGATCTTGATGTTAAAAATTTGATTTACTTGTATTTTATATTATGGCATCAAGAGTTGCTGGTTCCGGTCTTCGTTGTTCACGCTACTCCTTGAATATCTCCACGTGTGTTCATTTGTTCACCTTCTGAAATCGTTGCATCCTTGAGTATTGATTCCTCGAGTATGGACTCCTCGTTTAGTGTACTTTTCGGAAGCCATTGATTCTGTTTAGACAAAGTTTACTCCTTTCATAAAGCACTATCCATCCTTGACTAGAATGTCCACAATCAGCACCAAGCGAGACAGCTTCTATGCGATGTGAATCTTACAGCACAGGATGCAAAGCAAAGCAAATGAACATATGAGCGTATAAAATTTCCTGTTCTGCAAAAAAGCAAGAGTACGAACAAAGACCAGTTACATTTTTCACTGCTTTTTTCAAAATCTACTGTTCTGATAAAGAGCAGTGAGCAGTTGAACAGCATCAGCAAAAATCAATCACACTGCTCACTGCTCTTTCCAATGAATAGTGTGATTAGTAGCTGTGATTGCAAGAGCAGCCAAATCTCTACTCGTACCGTAACGAGTCAAAACCTTTCTGAATGACAAGTCTAATGATTCCAACCGATTTTTTTTGGTATGCACGGATTCTTTGATTGCGTCTGTCACTCTTTATAGTTGCGGGACTGTATCATGACCTGGCTTGAAACTCAACTGTAAGTCAGGGATGATGCTGTGACATTCTAGAAATATTGTAAGCTTGCGGTCAATTACTTTTTCAGAAAATTTACTGAGTCCAGAAAGAAGGCTAATGGAGGCGGTAGTTCATTTGGAATTTGTAAATCTTTTCCGGCTTTAAATATTGGAATAATATCAACGTCTGTTCAACGTTTTGAGAAATATCCTAGTTTTACACATGATTGAAACATAAAGTTGAAGAAAACCAGACTTTCGATTGGAAAATTTGTCATAACAACGTTTGTGATTTTGTCGGGACCGGGGGCCCTTTTGTTCTCAAAACATTTCATGATTGTTTTAATTTTGGCTCGAGTACAATTTATTCAATTGCTTGATGTTGGATCTTAATCTAGTTTCGCAATTTTTTGTTCAACTTCTGGTGCAGTTTGTTGTTCGCCCATCATAGTTTTGGTGGAATATACTGTATGAAAAAGGCCTGCTATTAGCTCCGCTTTCGTGGTTGAATCATACATAACAGAGGAATTAAGGGATCAATTTATGATTTTTAAAGTATTAAAACGCATAGACAGATACCTCCCCTGAAACAAAATTTCATACCTATACTTTTTATAAGCCTTAACCAAAATATTTTAGCATTAACTTCAATCGAGAATTTATCAATGCAAATAATCTTGCTGCTATGGTTTTATTAAGTTTGCTAGAACGACAAGATATATTTTCAATGAATATACTATCCAAGTCATTTATCATCATCGGGGCACTACAGCCCGAATCGAGCCTTAGCCTCCTTAATATTTCGCCTCCATTCGTCTCGGTTCAGTGACTGCGTCCTCCAGTTCAGTGCTCCCAAAAGTGACATGTTGTCAGCATCTATCGAATCCTCCCACAGTTTGCGTGGTTTACCGACTGGCCTGGCTCTGCTTGCTCGCCCCTTGAGAGATCGTTTGGGGATTCGAGTGTCGCTCATTCGTTCGACGTGGCCTGCCCATTGTAGTTTTCGGAGTCGTATGACGGTAGAGACTTCCGGCTCGTCATATATGGTATACAGCTCGTTGTTGTATCGGATTCGCCATCCATCTTCTTCCCGTATTGGACCGAGGATCCTTCGCAATGCCTTTTTCTCAAACGTGTTCAAGGCTTTTTCAGATGCCTGGGTCAGCGTCCAGGTTTCGCTTCCGTAGCATAGCACAGGTCTAATAATTGTTTTATAGATGCAAACCTTCGTATTCCTGTGTACGCATCGAGATTTCAAAGTGGGAAGCACCGAAAAGAATGTCTTATTGGCTAATTGAATCCGTCGTTTGATTTCGTCAAGCTCATTCCTATCCTTCGAGAGGTTCGTCCCTAGGTACGCGAAGCTATCTACGTTTTCAAGGTTATAGTCCCCTATCGTTATGTTTTGTCTTATTGTCTTATTGGCGTCCTTTTCCTTTATTGAGTCATAACATTTGTTTTTTGTTCGTTAATTGGAAGCTTCCTTGGCGGTTTCGTCTAGAGCTACAAATACTTTCTTGGCGTCGTTGAACGAACGGGACATAATGTTGATGTCATCAGCGTAAGCTACTAGCTGTGTCGACTTAAATAATCGAGTTCCCTCTCGTGTCAGCGGGGATTTTTCTGATGACATACTCAGTTAAAGAGTACCGGAGCTAATCCATCCCCTTGTTTTAGCCCTGTATTCGTCGAAAACGAGCTTTTCATATTATTCTGAATCAGCACATTTGACTTGGAGTCGGTCATGGTCAATTTTTTCAGTCGTATGCAATCAACAAAATCGCTTAATAGCAAATATCAGTTATCAGCATGTTAAAATAGAAAATGTGACATGTGAATTCAAGTATGCAAGAATAAATATTTTTAGAATGAGTATATGGTTTTAGAGTAAGTGTGAGACGAGTACAATTCCTCTGATAGTAATGCTTATGAGAAGAAAATTGTTTTCTCAATAGGCATAATGTTCGCGTAGTATTGAAAAAAGGGCAGGAAACAGTACACCTAAAATAAAATTTAATATTATATACAATATTGTTAAAAAACATATCCTTTTTTTTGCCTCATATACTTTTGATTGCATTTTTGCACTTCTAGCATTTCACGTTTTGAACTAAAACTGCATCTATTACTGCATTATCCAATATTAGTGGGTATTGTCTAGCGCCAATTTGACAACTTATAGCTCCGTGTTAATTTCACAAGCGAAGTAATAGTTTTAACCCCCGCTAGACACACCTGGGTCTTTGGTGTCCGGCCGTTTTTGAAAATCGTCAGGGCGCACAGGTACGTCAATATTTCGGGTTCTAACCTCCGCTTAAAAAATTGTACTTGGATCCAGAACTGGCTTAGTGAACGTCACGCTCGGTCCTCCGTTCTTCGTGAATTGCTGAGCTGTCAAAGTTGGCTGCGGACACCAAAGACCCATGTGTGTCTACGGAAGCATAAAAGTGTGCATTTTCTTCGAAGCTTTTCTTCGGTATATTAGATCAAGCGGTAGTTAATTGTAACATTTTGTACAATTTTAATGAAGCGAACACTGCATTGGGAAGATATAAATTTATTGAAACGTTAGCACTTAGTTTAACCAGCGAAGAAATAAAAATTTGCGAAGAACACAAGCTTCATGTATGCAATGAATGCATTTTGTAATTTTGTTCAGCTACTTTATTTATTTTAATAAGAATAAGTGTAAGTAATAATAAATAACACAAAAACGTATAAAACTTTGAGTTACATTACTTTCAAACCAAAAATTGTAATTTCAAACGAATTTTCGACTCTAAAAAAATTGTACTTTTTCTCTTGTCATAATAATTATACTTTTTTCGAAGTTTCATTATGTCCTTTTTTTTTCTTTCATCTACTATGTGTCAAGAAACATTTCGTACAGTAGAATTTTCATAAACTTATTTAACAAAAAGCTATGATGTTTTAAGTGAATACGTGTATTTCTCGTGTTTTGTGTCGATTTCCATTAAATAACAATAATAAAAATTCATATATATCCATCACCTAATGCACGCTCTTTTTCTATAGATATCGATCTACCTTCATGAATTTTTTCAGATTTTAAAACGATTCAAAGTGTGGTAAAAAAACGGCAGGACTCCATAGACCCAGGTGTGTCTAGGGAGGTGCTCGAATTGTAGTGTGTCTGGGGAGGGTTAAATAACAATGAAACTCCACAACATGTAAAAACAAAAAAAAAACCATATAAATTTTAGGATGTTCTTCACCATTGCCATGTTCTGTCTTCTAGATAAATAAATCTCTATTAGTACAAAAAAGGTTCGTCAAATCCCGAGGTAGAAAATGCAGCCTGAAAGTTCAGCCTCGTCTTAAAATGTCTACAAAGAATTAAGATCACGTTCTACGAACCCAGGTGGAACAAAACCTTATAACTATGGAGGAGCATAAGGAAAAAGCTTGGCTTTGGTCATTCAACCATTCATCGTTATTCACATGCCATCATGAAAGTTGGGTCAATAGGCTCCTCACCAAATTTCGTAATTTAATCGCGCACCGCACAGAGAGTGTATTTGTCCTTTCTTCGATCTCACAATTCTAGAAGAACCGTTTTTAGACCAGATAGTAGCTGCTGTCGAAAATTGGATCCGAATGATATTGTAGAAAAATGAAAGCTTAAGCCCCAAACAAACAATAACCAAAGATATCTACTGCGAGCAGCTTAAGATAGTACTAGAAAAAATGCAACCAAGTTGACTTTCCAGATAGAAAGTGATCTTTCATCTAAACAACGCACGGCCACATGCAGTGAGGACTCCAGCACAGAAGCTGAAGGTCTTTAAATGGGGAACTATGTCACATTCAGCTCATACACTGGACATTACAAAATTGATTCACCGAACATTGCATAATTGACCTACCACTTGTTTCGCAGTCTAGAAAATCATCTTTGTGGGAAAATTTATGGATGCTATAGAGAATGTCAGAACGGTACTTGAAGAATAATTTTCGTAGTTGCCAAGTAATTTTTGTAGGGTTCCAAGTGTATCAGAAAGATGGAAAAATGTTGTAGAAAATGATGGATTATCGTGCATAGGACATTGAAATAGAGGAGGAAAACGTTCAAATTTGACATGCATTTTCCTTGATTTATCTTGAAGGCACAGCAAAGATCTAGTATGGAGTGGATTGCAACAAATAATTTTCAAAAGCGGCTATGTAATAAAGGAAGCGATTTACACCCAACTGTGTATGCCACTGGCCTAGGCACGCTAGCGATCTTAATTGCTCATTTGTCGTACAAAATAAATAATCCTCATCAATTTTGTATGACTAATATGCAACTAAAATTACAGTGTGCATGTTTTTAAGATCATAAATATAATAATTGTATTCATTCCAATTTTTTCAAAAAATTAATGAAGTATATGAAACCGTGTCAAATATGGGATAACAAAGTTTTCCATAATAAGTTACAAATTACTCCATCTGTTTTTTTTTTTTTTGCAACTTCTTCCATCAATGAAATTATCGAATTCCATTAAAACATTTTCAAACAATAGTATTGGGTGACTCGACAAAATTTCACACGGTCAACCATAAGTCCTGCAGTCACGAAAAATATACGTTTTTCAATACATCACGTGTAAATATCAACAGCTAGTCAATCTATTGTTGTAAAGTTTGAAAGTCAACTAAACCCAAGTCACAAATAATACGAAAAATCAATGATCCTTCTTCTCGTCCGCATCTATGTAAACAATCACTTCTAGGTTTGGACAACATTCCGATTGAGTTGTTTGGCCGAAAGTATTGTGGCCAGGTTCCGCCCAAAAAATCCGATCAATATAAACGATCCTTTACCACCAAAAAATAACCTATCAAAGAAATTTGATTCATTCAATAGTTTACCTGGATTAATATCGTTGAAAAGGATGGTCCTATTGAGAAGTGGAAATAGGAAATTTCGCAGTGTGAATAAGGGATGGTGAGACCAAAGAAAATGAATTCACGCCTGCGTCTTCTGTTTGGTTTGCGTGATTAACTTATAAGGATGATGACATTAATCATTTGATGGAGCTGTGTTAAATTGTCAGGTTTGTGCAGTTTTGGTGAAGAAATTCCGTTAAGACAGTTTTTGACTTGATTCAAAGAATGACTTTTTCGTATGAATAAAGATATTTCATTTCGAGCATTTGATTAATGTCCTTCGCATTTTACTGTGGTATGTATTTCAGTAACAAGCTCGTTGTACTCAAAAATTCATGTTGTTACTGTGCCATCATGCAGATGATTATTGATGATTGCCAGTTCAATTTACCCGGAAAAGTGTTGTAAAAAAATATCATATAAATTTTTGTATCTTTTTCATGGCCTAAGCAAAATTGCCTGGTTTTAAGGCCAAGTGATCAGCCACTCTTAATTCAAGAAGTTTGCCAAAAACTTATACTGAAATTACTGCACTGAAAGATCTTGCACAAATTGTTTGATTCCTTAAACCTTTTAAGAAATGTTCTACATAGAACTTTATTCTGCTCAATCCTGCTTGAATTGTAGTCTCATATCAACAGTTTCGTGTTCATATTTTTTTTGTGATCTATTCCCGCAAGCTTTCACTTTCACCATTACTATACGAATAAATGCAGGCAAGCATCAACGTGTAAATAATTCAATTGGTTAGTCGTCGTCAAAAGTTATCAAACATAATTCCCGAAAGTCGACAGCATGCCGCGCAGCGGGGTTTTTTCAAGGGTTGAAATGTCCCCTGCCAGCTTAGCGTACCTTGTCACATTTTTCACTTCATTGCTCAACGTAGGATTTCTAATGATTGTTGATACATGTGTGCTTATGACAGTGTAAAAGAAGTGTTTTTGATCTATGCTAAATCTCCGCGACGTGATGTACAGTGATGCTCATATAATTTTATTCATTTAATGATTTAAAACATGAACGAGATTTTCATTATCACTTAATTTCGGCTTGAAATGATTTGCCTCGTAACTGCGGATTTCCATGTAATAATGACGATGATTTGAGCTGTTCGTTCGCAGAGCATTGCTTGAACCCTACAACCTGAGGATTCAAGATCTTTCAAACAGCCTTCTTACAAAATTACCAAAGTTCAGTTATTTCTGGGACTGTCTGTAATATCACATGAATGAAAATATAATAAAGTTAACCCAGTCATAGAAACCAGAAGCCAGAAGGCACCTTCCCGGCCACAACGGTATACCAAAATCAGCCAGCGGTTCTCCATATGTGTCCTGCCGTGCAAACGTTGCAAAGGGCATTCAGGTGACAACTTCATTTCATAAATATTATATTGTAGAATACGTTTGAGCGAAACCGAGGAAGAAAAGCAGAACGGCCAAGTACAAAAGAAACTGGAACGGCCCGAGTCTAATAATGAAATTAACGCGCCAGTTGTGCCAGCAGGATGTATCTGCAACATTCATTCGATTCTGGCCAAAGTATAAAGGATACTTGGGTAATAATATTTATATGAGAGTTTGATTGGATTATCGCTAAGATCTTCAGCCGGAGCGTAAGCCCTTCTTCATCATTTTCCACTTTTGTAAGCCTTCTGCTGCTACTGTTGTTATCGGTTTACGCTCGAAGCGTTATTTTGTAAAGAGTTGGAAACGTGTTGAGTCAATTTCTTCGATATTATCCTTTCGGTTTACAAGTTCTTAAGAGCCATTTTTTTTATCGGACGTTGATGCGCATTCTGAGTGGTTCGCGTTCATGCTGTCGGCAACAAGCTGTGCAGCATCTGGATTTGAAATGCTACAGATATTTTCTTTCATTTGTTTTCTGTTCTTTTTCATAACTCGAATAGTTCTGTTACAGAAACGCGGCCGACGCAAGGATATTCTGTTGTCGTTGGGATTATAAATGTCATTTATATAATTTATAGCGTTTGCGAGACACTCGGTTCGAGAATTTATTGGATTAACAATCTAGTGGCGAGTCGGGGATAAATAAGTGCGTCTTTCTTTCAATGCTATTACTCATTGAATGATTTTCGCTCGAAGAATTTTCGAGAGTATTTTGTGTAAATATTCCTGTTTTTATTGGAACCAAAAGAGAATAATTTTTATTGTATATTTTTTACGTAAATAATAGAATAAAAAATCAGCATAAAGTATTAATTTAAAGAAAATTGGAAAAGGTTTCAACAATTTTGTATATATGCAAGTAATGGCTACAAATGACAAACAAAAACACGATAAAGATCTGATGTCGTCAATACAATAGGTCTGCAGTTTGGTAGATTTCATAAAATAAACTATAAATAAATACATTCAATCTGTTTGCTGCTTTGATTTTTGAAATTTTCCAAAATTTTGAAACTATGAAAATTCAAAACTCAAGTACTTGCGAGTATCTTTAGCATTTCTAAGCACAATGCATAGCTCTAGCTGTAATCAGGCTAAAGTGTTAGTGTACACAAACTAATCGTGCTAAGAATGGATTTTTCTAATTTCAAATCCAGAGACGTATTAATCGTTCATGATCCAGCTAAGCCACAATTGCTCGCAAATTGGCCCAGTAAAATAATCGAAGATTTTTCCAGAAGAGATAGGAAAATTCAAACC
Organism: Nemotelus nigrinus; assembly: GCA_947369275.1. Classification (NCBI taxonomy): domain Eukaryota; kingdom Metazoa; phylum Arthropoda; class Insecta; order Diptera; family Stratiomyidae; genus Nemotelus; species Nemotelus nigrinus. The sequence goes on from OX376374.1 coordinate 44,336,813, forward strand.
TGCGAAATAAAGTAAACCAAAGGCTCTACACTCAGAAAAAAATCGTTGTATGAATAAAAAAAAACTCTAGCGCACCTGAACCGCTAGAAAACTAATTTTCGAAGAAATTGTCTTTGAGTGACAAAAAAATGTGGAAAGACGTAATACACTTTTTTGTAGAATCATATCAACCATTCCTTGTTCAAAGCTACAGAACTCAACTATAACACAAATGATGAAAATGTTCAGTGCTGGCAACATTTTCCCAACGAGCAGCAATAAGTTTACCTTCACAAGCTCATACTTAAATCAACTTATCCTTTGAATTTCGTTCTCATCGGAGGATTTGGTCGAAAGCTTTAGCGGTTAACGTTGTTTGAGGCTGCCATCCAAAAAATTTTCAAAACTCGGAAAATTGAAAAATTGATTTCTTCGTTTTATTGCAAATATTTTGCATATGAGTATGTAATTTGAAGCATCTGTGGATGCAATAGTTACGAAAATGGCTAAAGCTCGTTACCCTGTGTCAGCAGCAAAGCAAAATATATACCAAATCTGCTTCACGTTAAACTAAACCCAACCAATAAATTTCGTTTCGATTGAATCACTGCGCTAAGGTGAAAAAATTATACGGGTGAAAAAATTTTTAGAGCTACCACCCTCAAAACTTTTCAAATTTTTAAAACGTTAATATTTGTTGTTAATTTTCATCGCAAGATCGTTGCCATTTGCAAATCTAATGACATAATCGCGCAGTATAGAAATTCCAAAAAATTACAAAAATGGTCATAGCTGGCAGCTCTTTCATGATTTTTGTACGAAATTCCTATGACAATTGGCTCACATCAAAATCTATTTACTGCATAAACTTCATTTTGATATCATGACTGCACCGGAAGTTATAGGGGAAAAAGCTTTATTTTGCTGAGCAAATTTGCAAGATTTAGGAGACAAAAATCACCATAGCTGGCAACTCTATTCTAATTTTTCAGCCAAATTTTCATTTAATGTTACCTTAAGTAAGATCCAAATATTGTGTGAATTTTGTTTAAATCTGATGGCTGAATCGAAAGTTATAGGCCAAAAAGCTGTTTTTTCTCAGTGATTTTTCAAGATGGCACCACTGCCACAGGGTTGCCCGCATTTCAAAATCACTTCTATCAGACCTGGTCTTAGTTGATACCAACATGTTCTGTGAATTTTATCATGATCGGATAATCCGGTCGTCAGTTCTCGTGAACAGAACTTTCGAGTGCTGAAAATAGAGGTAATTTAGTGATGGGTTGCCGTTCTTGTGCAAATTGGAATTTTTGAAATTTCAAATTGACATGATGCACAAACGTTAAAATTTGTCAATGATTTGAAGTTTTTGTCAAAAATCAAAATTTTTTCAGGAGGTTCAATGATTTGAAGGATTTTTTTTCAAGAGCCTGCCGCTTCTACAGGGTTACTTTCATGACCTTGGAAATCCATATGTATTAAACTTTAGTCAACATCAATACGTTCTGCAAATTTCACAATGATCCATGGTTTTTGTCAGAAGTAATGACAAATCAAAATTTGAAAAAAATCCTTGCCTACTTTTAGGCACGCTGCACCCACATACTGCTCACAATTTCCAATTGTTTGTCATAGGCAAGCTTAGAACATAATAAGTTTTCATTCCCAATACTTTTTTTGAACAAAAAATCCCCCTGCTTGGAAATATAGGAGTACCTCAAAATTCACTAAAACGCTCGCCGCCGCCAAAATGTTTAAGATATCTGAATTCTAGCAAGTCGTGGACCTACCTACTAAATACATCTACGTTCTCCGAAAGTTTCAGCTCAATCGAATCTGCCACTCCAGAGATTATCTCCCTTAATGATTTTGATGATATATATATATATATATATATATATATATATATATATATATATATATATATATATATATATATATATATATATATATATATATATATATATATATATATATATATATATATATATATATATATATATATATATATATATATATATATATATATATATATATATATATATATATATATATATAAAGAAATATGAATTTTCGGCGAAACGAGTTTAATACTACTGTTCTTCGAAAATTAGTAAAAATAGATATGAATCAAATATTTTCAATATGATTTGGCGTCATATACGTTTCTTTTTAATTCAAATAATCTGCCTTCATTTCAATAACGCTGCATCAAAGTGGTCTTGTTTAGCACAAAATGTTTTGTTTAACATTCAATTATGAAAATTATGATATGAAAATAACATTTGTATAATCAAGTGGAATCATATTTATTGAATGTGGGGGCTTATTTAATTCAAATAAGATTCAGTTTTTATTTGAAAGTGTTTCAACTTTTGATTTAAATTTGATTCTATCAAATTTTAAGTGATTAAATTCTTCTGAGTGTACTTCTGTTAAGATTTTGTTTTGTATACTGTTAAGATCTTGCTTTAGAGCTTTCGTTTGTGTTAAGAGTTTGCGGTAGAACATAATTACGACGTGAATAAAACGACCCGTGAATTTAGAATATCACTTGGTTTCTATTATTTAATTGATATAATACTATGCAGTGAACATTTTACATAATCCTGCATCGTTCACAGGAACCCCAATTAATTTTTTTCGACCCCACTCAGTGTCTTGTCAAGTACATGTAAGTTGACGGGACAAAATAATTTCTTTATTTATTATGTTTTTTGTACATTACAAGCTAGTACACTTGCCACTTTAAGAGAAACTTGCATACTGAAAGATGCGCAAACTCTACACATGCGATAGACTTACCATCTTCTGCGTTGGATCACCACCACTCACTCGGTGAAATGGCGGAACTTGCTGTGTGAATAGTTTCTTCTTCCTACCAGCACTGATTACTGGCGTGGGTCTATTTTTTGATAAAAATGGGTTTAACGTATGGAAATATGAACGGTTTGTAAAATTTTCATAAATATTTCACTTATTAAAAACATCTAGGTATTTACAATTTTTTATTTACACAATTAAATTAAGCAAAGCGAAAAAAAAAACAAATTGAAATAAGAAAAATATTAAAACGGCAAATTAACTAACGTTAAATAACTATAACACTTAATGTAAAAATTATAACTAGTCGATATTACAGTAAAATAGCAAAACATTTTAATGGCCGTTATCAGATAATCTTGCGCAAACACTCTCCCGTTCGGTAGAATCTGATAACAAATAATCCCGTTCACACAGAGAAAAAAGTGTAATGAAATGATACAAAAACTGCAATTAATTTTATTGCAATAGTAGTAATTTTTTGCCACATTACCTTTGTAATCCATTGCACTACACATTTGAATACTTTGTTGTGAATTCCGTTATTACACTGTAATGTATTTGATTGTAATAATGTAATAAAAGTAATAATACTTTGGCAATGAATTTAAATATAATAATAATGAAACTCATTACCATTCATAATGAAATTCATTATTTTCATTGGTACATAGAACTAATCAGTTTAAACTGATAGTTAATATCATGGCTTTAAATTCATTGTGCACAAGCCTATGCCTAAAGTAGACCATTTCACCCCATGCTGATTATTTTCGCATATTAGTTGAACCTTAGCCTATGCCTAAAGTAGACCATTTCACCCCATGCTGATTATTTTCGCATATTAGTTGAACCTATCCTAAAATACAAAGAATGTATTCAGGTTGACCTGAAAATAAAGTTTTACTTTAGAGGTGTGAATTATAAATTTGCAGCCAAGTACATTCTTTTTATTCTTATTAAAAAAAAACAAAAACAAAAGCAACAATTCAAAAGCAACATAAATTTATTCAAAAACATATGTGAAAAAACATAACAAATCAATTTCTTCAAAAATGTAATATGATCATTTTATATAAGTTTCTTTGGAACAAAAAGCAGTATTTCATTTAGCGGGATAAAATCGAAATTTACCTGTTACATTAAAACTAAAGCTACTCATATCTTTTTTTAGTATGTAGGCATTTAAATGGTTGCTGTATTCTAATTTATATTTTTTGATCCAATAAATATTTTCTTAGCATGAATCATGATTTTGATAATTACTATATATGAATTATTTTATCATTGATCGCCTTAACTACACTAATTGCTCCTTTGTATTCGAGAGTGTGCGCAAAATTTGCGTTTGAAAAATCTATTTCGAGTCCACTGCGATGTATAATGTTTGACATATTTGCGTCGTCTGATATGTTCTGTTTCTTTTAAAATTCACTTAAAAACTTGTTACACCAAACAACACAATTCTGCACCACAATCTGAAAATTTTAAGTCCGGTATGATTTCCAATGCTACGCGCAAAATTTATTGCACCAATTAACACAATTCTAAATCACAAACTGAAAATTCATAATTTAATATGATTTTCATTGCGGTGGTAATGAAGAAACGTAATATTGACTACGCCGGATGAAAATTCATTGGTCAATGTAATACTATTCACCACAAACAGTTTTTGTTAATTACGCAGTTAGTTAGATTCATCAAATGCATATTGATGTCTGCCAAATTATTTGATGAAAGTCTTTTCTACAGCGCTATAGACTTGAGTGACTGTAGTATGTAATGAAATTACTTTTCAGGAAAATAGAAAATCAAATTTGTAATAACATTCATATTTTCATATGGAATTTTCGGAATAGTTAAATCTATTATCCACTCTAGTAAAAATCACTGCCGAAATTTCTCCCCGTGCATGTAAATAGCTGCTGATCTGTTTGTTATATAAGGTGAGACAATAGATTTCAGAATTTCCATCGATAAAGCTGGAGCTACAATCAATGCAACACAACATTGTTGCACAACAAAACGAGTTTGAACACATGAGAACGTATGGGAGACATTACAATGATGCAACACAACTTTGTTGCGCAGCAAAGTTTGCTCATACCTCAAACTTGGCATGGCAACAACATTTTTGAAAATATTCAATTCCACCAGTTCCTATGACCGTACGGGAAATGGGAAATGTAATATGGAAATGAAAATGAAAATTTGTTTTTTTTTTGTCTCATTTTTGCTTTGCAGTATGCCCTGCAGCTTTTAAAGGATAAAATACTCACTGATATCACTTTCCAAGACTTAAAAAGATCCATATTATCAAACATCAATTTCGTTAATATAGAAAGTGACAAATGACGGTAAATGTTGTGTTGCATTGATTGTAACTCGTTCCACCGAGAAAGCATGGCAACAAATGTTGTGTTGCATTGATTGTAACTCCAGCATAAAGCAGTAGTTTTCTTTAGCGATATTTCTCTAAGCGTGTTAATGACAGAATCGTACGTAGTCAGAAGCATCCTTAAAAGGTTTGTATTCGTGGAAATACGTGACCACGGAATCGATGGCAATCTGCATGTCTTGCCTCCTTGAACTCTTCGGCAAGCTGCCCAATTGGAAAGAGGCAAGATTGTATTACTTTCGCACTGAATAATGGAACCTTGTTGATAGTGCGAGGCACAAAGTACCCCGAATGCAGATCAACGTATAGTTTTTCGAGTTTCACCGCCAAACTTCCCGAGTTCCGAGCAATTCATGTCACAGCCTGATCACAAAGTTTTTAAAATTAGATGAGTCTGTTAATGAACCTTAGGTCCAATTATGTAATTTCGCTGCTTGATTCAGAAATTACAGAAGTTTGATAATTCGAGTATCTTGTTTTATTGGTTAGAATCTTCAAAAGTTTCAGAGTATCTCATCAATAAAGAAAAAATTGAAATTTCTTCCAGTGTACGACAAGGTAGTCACTTTGGACCACTTTTATTCAAAATATTTTCAAATCGGACATTTCTGAAGTTTTGTCAGACATTCCTCACTTTTTCTAAGCAAATGATCTGAAAATGTAAAATATGGATGTGTCGCTAAACAATGTTAATAGTGTCATAGACCTCGGGGTTGGATAAAAAGCTGCGTTTTAATTTACAATATGCCAAAATCTTAAGCAAGGCTAATATGCAGTTGTGATTCATTAAAAAATAGGTGAAGAAATTCAAAAATCAATGTCTCACAAAGTCTTTGTTTACAGTTCTGGTTCGCCCATTGCTCGAATACACGTGCATTGAGTGGCACCGTTTGAGGTTCATAGTCTACATTCAGTCCAAAAGCAAATCCTACCCTTTACCTTGAGAGATCTGTATAAACCATATGAATTCATAATTTACCATCATATATGTAGACAAAACTAAATTTTTTGAATCTGTCTCCTCTTTATTTGCGGAGGATGGTCATCTGTTCCTATTTTGCTTGTGATGTAATTAGGGGCTTAATCAAGTACTGTAAGGACATATAATCATTACTGTAAGAGCACTTTCACCGAACAGTCTACGTCAACAATGAACCAATTAACAGATGCTGCAATCATGCATTCCGCCAGTTCCAAATACCTACTACTAACATTTTATCAGCTTCTTAGGCTCAAATTACTTAAATCAAATCTTTTCGCCTTAAATCCTTATCTGTAAATTCGTCATCGTCGATAGTCTTTATTCTTAGGACGTCTCTTCTCAATTTCACAGTCCCTTTATAGTCCTCAAGTTAACTCTTTTTCCGAAGTCATTTATTGACCGACGGTCATCACTAACCCACCCTCATGTGATTTCGACATTACTCCTTACTATATCGGACCGTTTTACGACACTGAGAAGACTCTTGTATTATATTCGGTTGCGAAAATGGAAGATTTAACTCTTTGATCTAAACTATATTTGAATTTAACGGCCACACGCTTTCTCTGCAGCTTGAGAATGGACCGAGACTTCTGTGTGTGGGACAATGGTTTGGAAACAGGCCAATTTTAATTCGATTTTCTTTAGTGTTTCGTTTCATGGATTGAGAGGGAGCTGGTGAAATGTTCTTTTTATTACTTGGAACCGAATGGGTTTCGTTTATTGTTTGGCGACAATTTGGTGAAATTTAGGGTTACGATGGTCTTTGTGTTACTATGAATGATTTAGAACAATGAAAAGACGTGAGAATTGAATGTTGATGAAATCGGTAGAGGGGTTGCAAAATTGCATATTTATACCTTTTTATCTGAAAATGGTTAAGAAATAAATTGATTGGAATTTGATCTTTACATCGATATATTGACACAGTTTAGTCTTTTGAACGAATTAGTAGCTTAAAAAAAGATAGTTGCGAGTAAATATTTACATATATTGAAAAAGTAAATACTATTTACATTATCACGTTTTTATTAGAGCGATCTAACTTTCTATCGACTATTGCTTGTACGCCTACGAGTATTTGCATGTTTACTGGTATTTGTATCGACTCTCTCGTGTTTCAAAGGGCTCTGCAAGCATACGGATGGAGAAAACGATACACGTGGGAGTGCAACAATGCAAACGATTCTTCCTTTATCACTTCCTGTTGATTGCGAAATATAGCAAAGCGTAAATCTGAGTTGGAAACCAACTTTCTATAATCCACATATAGAACCAAGTATTCGGTAGTTTTATCCTTCCTCAACTCGATTTTTTTTCGAATGGTGATATGGTATCGCTCGCAGTAGATGGTTCTTGTTTGTAACCTGATAGAGACACCACGATGCATAGTGTTCAAATACCGTTGATTGCCACGATACACTAAATGTTCTGGGTTTGGATGCAAAATGGGAGAAATGCATGCAAACAACTACAATAGGCAAGGGTAAAAGAGTCACGATAAGGACGACAGGAATCCAATGCACACATGGATCCGGCTCGGCAATAGACAGGAGAAAAAATAGTGTTCTATTGTTTGTTGATTTTTATTCAGATTTGTCCCGAGGGTTTGTTATTCCGATCCACGAGGATCGATTCAATAGTGAATGTTCTTTGCGTTCCCATCCACTAGTTTCGCGACCACATTCGGCGTACGGAATCGAAATTGCCTCGTCGAACTCAATCCACTGTTGCTACTGTCTCCATATCTTTACTTGTAGCTTCTACGGTACTACTTTTTCGGCACCGAGGGACTTTTGACAATGATATATTTATAGGCGATACTGTCATCCACTCGTCATCGTTTCAACATGACAACTTTCTAGTCAAGTTTTTTTCCCGCGATGTCGCAAAGTTCATGTCTTGTGTATCTGTTGATACAGTCGTGATGGCTTGGTTTTCGTTTTCCAATGTACTTGTCAGCTACAAAAATTTTCAAGAAACCCCATAGATGATGAAGTTTGAGGAAAACCAGCTCAATTTTTTGTTCTTAAGTGATGCTTTTTGGGAAAGAAATATTCAAAAATATGTTTGAAAAGAGTATTGTACCAACAATTTTTAAAAAAAAAAAACCTGTCTTTCAATCGCTTGGAACTTGATATTAAAAGATAAAGTTTTTCATTTAAAACCAGCTCATATGGAAAATGACACAATAAGAAAGTCAGCAGACATTTATAAAATATCAACTCTTGTGAATTTTTTATCACCTACTTCTACTTTAGCTGATTTATTTGTGTAACTTCTGCGTTTAATCGAAAATTTGTAATTTTCTCGAATCCTGAGTTCATTTTCAGATCATCAAAAATCTAAGTTTCTGCTATAGATGACCATAACAATGCTAAACCAGGCTCTAAACCCAGCATTTCCTGGGGCTTTCCATGGGCTTTGGACCAACGGTTATCGAATAGTATGCGGTCAAATATTCTTTGCTATTTTATATGCATGATAACACGCACCAAATACATTTTTTAGTGTATGTTCTATAAAAAAATACATTTTTTGTTAATTTTAGTCTATGAAATTAAATGTACCACTTGTCATCATTAAGTGACTTGCCAAATAATCTCAGAACCATTGAGTTACAAATTACTTGAAAAGGCGTAGGCTACCGTGCTCAAAAGCAGTTCTTAATATTTGCTCTTAAAAATCTTTTTCATCTATGTGATTATTGGAATACATCACAATATGAATCTGTCCTGGCAATTCGCAGCGCTGCGCTACTCTGGACGCTCACCATCCTAGTTGGATATTTTCAAACCTTAACGTAGTTGCCCATATTTGGTGATTCACCATCATAAGGAGTTTTTGTTTATCTTATCTAAAACCGCTAACGTTTTCCGTGAGTCTTCCAAGCAAGATAATGGTATGGTATGATTTTCGGATGTGTTCTCTCTTTTACTAAGATACTGAGCCAAGTTTCTGGTCTGAAGTACTTTGCCATCGGTGGTATAATGGATGGTATCGCCATCTTAACCCACCAAGAGCACATCTTTCAGCATTTTGAGACACTAGACACTATCATTAGCAAGATTTCATAAATCCAGCCTAAAAACGGAACCTTGTGCTGCTCCAGCCGTTATAATTTTGCCTATAGCTCCCTGATTTGCCGCGTATATCAAATGTCAGTCTTTCAAGTAGTCTCGTACCATGACTAGCAAGTGGTCTCTGTGTAACATGTCTGCCCATCTCGCCGACTTAAAAGTGTGATGGACGCCCATCGTTACTAAAAACAGAATAGGCTGACGAGGTGCGGTCCTTGTTTGCTCTAATACCTTCGCGGATGGCACTTGTTGTTGAGTGGCCACTGCGGAGCTCATGCTAGTTTTTTGAGAGCTCACTAGCTCTTCGCAAAACCGCTTTTAGCTGAAACTTCAGTATCCCTTCTAGAATATTCCCCGCAATATCAAGCATACAGAAGGGTCTGAAATTTTCTGGTGTCTTAGGATATCCTTTTCTTTTGCAATCAGAGCAAGTCGCATCACTTTCCAATACGTCGAAAAGACACCCGCCAATAAACATGCATTGTACAAAAATACCAATGTTGACTGTTGTCGGGATATACAACAACAACACGTTTTATTCATTATTTTTCAATTATGTACATACAAGCTTAGATATTAAGTGATTTTCTAACCAAACATAAATCTAGGAACATAAGCAAGTTTCAAAACCGACTGGTTGATGAGCAAAACTTCACTTTTTTACATCCACAAACACGTTTGAACATTAGTGCCCACACAGTGCATGTACGAACTTATGTCAAGTCATATCTTACCACCACATTACATACGGACAATTCATAACAACAATTGCCCAATGTCTATGTCACTTTTCTGGCAGTTCGCAAAGTTGTCTATGGGTGCAACCAAAGATATATAGAAGAAGTGGACGGGCGGCATACGCGTACATGAGCGTGTGTGTATGGCACTAGTTCTTCTTGCAGAATGCTATCCCCTCTCCCATTTAACAAAACTCATGTTGTCAAATAAATGTAAACAAAGTACGAGCCGAAGTATGCAAATTGCGGCCCTTTAACAAAATTTGAATGCCATAAAAGCTGATCATTGTTAAGTTTAAATATGATCACTTACTTTATTGGGCAAGAAGGAAAGCGGCATCGAAAAAATCCATCTTAAAATGCCAAATGAACTGAATGGTACAGAGTTGTTTTACTACAATTGGCTCTCATACCATCGGATTGGCGATTTTCGGTTCAAAATCGGATTCACAGCACTAATAATTAAACTAAGAATAGGACTAACGCGACACTAAATTCATAGATTAAAAATTACCGCCGCAATTAGTATTCTTTTGGGGATACAATACTACGCGCGCGACCGATGACAAGCTAGTTTGACAACATGAGTTTTCTTAAATTTTCATGAGTGGGGAGCGTCAAAGGCGTATCAATTAGTTTGGTTGTTGGGAGTCACAAATATTATATTTTTTTTTCCAAATTATGATGAATACATGTTTGTGGGTGAAAATGAAAACATATTACGAGAGTATAATTGTGAAATATAATTTAAACACAGAGTGTGGAAGGAGGAGGTGCATTAAAAAATGTATTATGATATGAAAACAATCATAGTGCCTCTACTTGTACACCTTTGCGTCTCTATTACCTCGAGCAATACAATGGGTTTTCAAGTTAGAGCTTTAATTCGACCGATGCCAGTTTCAAGCTCGGTTTTTAAGGAAGCGGTTCTTAAGAAAGCACTATTGTCAATCGCTCTCTTATGATACTTAAACACAAAACTTAAGAAACTTCGTTGATATCTTTTTTTTCTCAAATAGTACGAATTTTACAAGAATCAAATACGCAAGATTGCTAAAAGTACGAATTGTAAGAAAGCAAAGCAACAATTAGTTTCATTGAAATTCGCACGACGAACTTGTGCCCCTCCACGTTTAACGTGGTTAATCTAGCTCCACAATGCTTGTTTCATTTTTTGCCTGTTGAAAATTCTTATGTTGTCAAAATGGTACAAACTATCTGTGCAAGTGAGTGCGTATTCTATTTCGATAAGTTTAGTGCTATTCGTAACAATTTTTACGAAAAGATACATTTAAGAGCGCTAGTAATTGTGACTATAAAATACATATTTAAAAACTAGGCATGAAGTGTGCAGTGAAGTGTTGTCTACACAACAGATTTTTGCACCTGGCTTCTTTTTGTGGCAAAGTTTGGCTTGCAGCAATAGTACAAAAACGACTTGCTGCGAATTTTTTCAAATATATTATAATAGTTTCAGGTACGCGCATAGGCGCGCCGTAGGGGGGGGCCAGGGGGCGCCGGGACCCCCCCAGACCCTAGGTTGGCCCCTCCCAGGAAAATACATATTTCTAACAATAAATACTTAAGTTTTCGCCTCTTTGGTTTTTGTTGTTACTGCAAGAGCTGTATAGTGCAGTAGTGTAAGCCTATACCAAAGCAAGCACACTACTTATAACATAGAGACTAATTAATTAATATTAATTACGATGCTATGGGACTTATCTCAAGAAATGGACGGCAATATTTAATTTCGACAGGTTATACGTCAAGAAAAAGACGAAAAGCGCCTCGCCAATTATCCTTTCCTTTTTTTACTTTTGTAAACTGGCGTTTTATGCAATTATGTTTTTCATAAAACATAATCTGAGTTTTAAAATGGTAGGCATTAAGATAATTAACGTAGAATACAATTTTCGAAGTCTTTTGAGAGTAAAAATGGCATCTCTGCCACTTTTATGCTATCTATTCAAAACAATGTTGTTTATTACGAGTAATTTTCGCTGCGATTACTCTTTCTTGATGGGATCATATACAATTAGCACATTCATACCTAATATTAAGCAAAACAAACACAGTCTCATTCCATATTTGAGAGCATTTTTCTTTAACTTTTGCGTATGATAAAGTGGCTTGAGTAAAAAAGTCCATACTGAATAGCTCGGAAAGTTCAATATTGCTGCTGACACCACCACCAACATTTTGACATCACCACAACAAAGACTATACCGATTTTGCATCCCGTTAAAATAACTTACAATATAACTTTTGATTCATTGAAAGCATTGGAAGTTATACGAAAAAAGGGTGTTTAGAGTTACTCTCCGCGAATATGTTAAATTTTTTGAAATTGAAATATTTTCGGCTTATTTTCACTACGAAATCAATATTATTTGAAAATTTAATAGTACCGATTTCCAGGACAGAAATGTTGATGCTGGCATCGCGGATCCAACATTATAACCAAAACTCTGACCTACTTGGTTTACACTCACGTTAAATGTGTGTGAATTTGATTATAATTTGATAACTGCATCGGAAGGTAAAAGGCATAGCACTTCAATTTCATCGAGCGTTTTTTCATGGTGACACGACCGCCACATGGTTTCTCTCATTTTCATTAAACTTTTGTTAGACCTTTATTTACTCAAGATATATATCCAGTGATATTTTATCCGATCGCGAGATAAAAATATAAATAATTTGGTGAAGGGCTACGATTTTTTGCTTTTGGGAATTTTAGAAGTTTAGATTTGACTGTATAAATATAGAATCAAATACATCAATCATTTGCATTTTATTCTAAATACCGATAAAAATACCAGAGAGTCAATGTTTTGCAAGATTTGAGTTTACGTACTTATGGTAGCTACAATGTTGCTCAGACATTTCAAAACGACAGAAACTTATTTATTATAACCATTGATGCGTCTTGGAAATTTCGTGATGATCTGATGACTCGGTGTGAAGTTATCACAATGCGAAATTTTCCGCCAAAAATACACCAAAGTTTCAGCTCGACCAAACTTCGCGATCCGGATAAATTATCCGGATAGTAAAATTCATGCACATATTGCATACAATAATAAAAACTCTACAATAATAAAACTTTAAAAGTGCTTGGAAGACAGTAAGTGATATGGTGCTGGAACAGTCTTGGAATATTGTCAAGATGAATCGAAATTATTTGGAAAAGGTTATCGACCCTACCACGTGCCTCAGTCGCCAAGGACTTGCTTTCAGAAGACATGATGAAAGTGGTCTCAGTGATAACTGTGAATTTTTTTTGGAATTTTGTGAATTATTCGCGAAGCATTATTTAACTTTTGAAAAACATTTTAAAATCGAGGTTGCGAACTACTGTATTGGCAAAACACAAAATGAATTAATAAAAACAATTGCTGAAATCGTTCGAGAGGAGATGACATTATGGCAGACGAAGCAAGGGTCCACAAAAAGGAACAACTCTCCGTGGTTGTCAGATTTGCTAGACATTTCAGGAGCTAGAAATGCCTCGTATTTAGCCGATATAATTTTGAGCCTGTTAGACAGCTACGGACTTAGCTAATTGCCTGTTGTTGGACAGTCTTATGATAGTGCTAGTGTCATGTTAGGACAAAAAGGTGGTTTACAAACCTAAATTAAGATAGAATACCCTGCAGCCACATTTGTACACTGTCAAGCTCATAAAATTATCCTTGTTGTGATGGACACATTTTTCACAATCGAAACGTGTATATCCTTCTTCAATGCCATCGAATCTCTTTACCTACACTTTTCGAAGCCATCACAACACGAATTGTTGAAGCAACTTGAAGAGGCAGTTGGTCTAAACACAAGGTGTGGAATGAGAAGTTTAAGTTCGACTCGTTAGTCAATGAGATTTCACAATTGCAAATATGTGATTGATAGCTATGGGACTATGAAAGAGGCTTTAGAAAAAGAAATGAATGAGGGATAATACAACGACTCAGTTTATTCATTGGGGATCTTTCATTCAATCAGTAATCTTAAATTTGTAGTAAATCTTTTCATCTTTCACTATGTTCTTTTTATAACGAACATGTTAAGCACATATTTCCAAACTAAAAATGCAACTCTTGGGGATGGGATAAATCTTATGAATGGAACAGTTAAAACACTACTAAGTGAGCGAGAAGACTTGTATGGAGTTTGGGAAAAAATAAATCATTCGCAGAAAAGAACTGTCTGGATCTCACATTTACCAGAGGATCGCGAAAACGGAAAACAGCAAAAAGCACTAGTTTCAAAGGTTTTGATGTTTCATCTAGCCTCGGACACGCAGTTAGGGCTACAAAGATATTCCTGCTAACCAAATAGCTCGTAAAGAGTAAGTTACAGCACTTTTCATCTTCATCTAGGTAACAAATGTTTAAAGCAAGAGATCAATGTCTTCCTTCTAAGCTTAATATATTCCAATTTCTTCAAAGGTATTTTGAAACTTAGCTATCCTCTTCTTCAAGTATAAGTTGAAATATATTTAGCTTCTAAACGAAAAAATATTCTTAAATTTTTAATTATTGCCATTCTATTCCCGTATACTTCATACAAGCTTTTTTTCTTAGCGCTCATTGATAATTCATGTGCTGTTCATACCTACCATTTACATTAAATGCATGTGTTAGTACCTCATACGTATTCACAGACAAAAAGTTTATTTGATAATGCATTATGCATTAGCAATTAACAAAGAATAAATCAACAAATAAATACATAATGTATTAGTAAATTATATAAATTGTATGAGCAGTACGTGTACAATCAAAAACAAAATCATCGCATGTCTTGAACCTTTCAGTCCCTGGCCCCTGCCAGATTTTCGGCCACGGCCCGCCTATGGGTACGCGAACAGACCTATTATATATCAAATAAATTCATCATAAAAATTACGATTCAAACTTGCGTGCAAATTTATTACAAATTTGAAATCACCTACGACCTTTGCTATGTATGTTTGTGTTAGAGAATGTCGCATACGAATATAAATTGGTGCCGCACGCAAATCCGCAGTTCCAATTCACTTCTTCTAAAACTTTGGGTGCAACATATGCTTTACGTGTTTTGCCTCGGCGCATATGCATCGCCGCGTAACCAGACTCATGACTATCATGACCTATTTGGACCAACACATGTGATGTTCATGAAAATTCAAAAAATTTCAATCCTTCAACAAGAACTGATCCACTAAAATTGTGACTAGTACCTTTTATTCATTAAGCGCTTTTCAGACATGCGTCCAGGCGTCCATGCGTTTTTAGATTACACGAGTCAAGTCAACTCAAATCCAGTTTTTTGAAGGCGGGGCTAAGGCGATAAGTGGATGGATTTTACACGCTTATAATGATGTTTTTTTTTGCTCCGTACAAATATATTGGTAACAGAAAATTGTATATACTAATCCATATGACTATATGTATATACCTACATACATAAATATGATTGTGTCTAGATATTCATTCGTAAAAGTCATGCACGTAAGGATGCAAAATATATATTATCCACATCATTATATAGGAAAATAATCATCCACAAAACATATATTGGTACTTTTCTGTTTTCCCCCCCCCATTTTTTTTCACTTTTTGTTGTTGCAATGCTTCTAAAATTGATTAGAAAGTAGTAATTAACCAAAATTATGATGGAGAAAGACGTTTAAAAGAAGAAAATTTTTTAATTTTTTTTAAATTAAATTTTTAATTTAAAAATTAATTAAATTAATTTAAATTTGGAATTAATGTCACATAACAGTGAGAATAAATTTTGGTACTTTTCTGTTTTTCCCCCTCCATTTTTTAAATTTTTTTAATGAAAACTGCTCGAAATGGGTTAAAAAATTACTCCACAAAAATTGAGATGGAAAAATTCATTAAAAAAATTTTTTTTTTCCGATTTTAATTTTTTTTTCATTTTTATGTGGCAGAATGAGTTTTTCAAAAGTTAATGTGTTGTTGGGGAGGCCTGCTCATTATACTGTTATTAATAATATAAACAAATTGTATACAACATTATTAATGTAATAGCTTAATTGTAAATTGCGTTGAAGCTTCGGAAAGGGAAGACGTCAAAAATGGAGCAAAATTTATTCTCACTGTTATGTGACATTAATTTAAAATTTAAATTAATTTAATTAATTTTTAAATTAAAAAATTAATTTAAAAAAATATTAAAAAAAATTTTTTTTTTCTTTTAAACGTGTTTCTCCATCATAATTTTGGTTAATTACTACTTTCTAATCAATTTTAGAAACATTGCAACAACAAAAAGTAAAAAAAAATGGGGGGGGGGGGGGGAAACAGAAAAGTACCCATATATTTAAATGATCACCAACGAATCATCCACACATGCCACTGAGCGAAAGAAATCATTTTAAAATCTATTGTACATGAATCAGCATACTCCACCTCCTTCGCTTTAGACCCGCCTATATAAACAAAATCAAATTGACTAGTGTAAGCAAAACACGCTAGATCGCATGGACGCGTGGACGCATGTACGCATGCCTGAATAGCGCTTTACAGTTTGAAAAAAAATCTATTCGTGAAAAATATGTGCAGGCTTTTCTAAGCAACCCCTAAAAATTCCTCTCGTCCAAGATATGAATATTTTTTTCAATTCAACTCCCCGTATCCTTTAAACTGTTAACACATTCCCCGTATTTCACTTGTATGCTTTATATCTCAAGCAAATATCAATAGAAGTTTTCACATTCCCACGATTTTGGTTGAACTATATATATATTTGCATCGATTTTCATTTTTTCATTGCAAGGAATGCCAAAAATACTTAAACTGTGAATCACTTTCGAATATAATTTATATCTATTTTTATTTGGTTAAGCTTAATAAATAATTAGCCTTCCTGCTTAACAAGTCAAGTATTGCAAACACGCTTCACATCAATTTTTTTTTAACAAAAGCATTTCAGTTTTTTTGACTTACAAAAAACCCTTTTCTGCTGTATTTTTATGCCCTGGCCATGGCAAACTTTTCTAGAATGTGTAGTGCATAATTCATGTCATGATAAACTACCAGTTTTATTTCAATACCTACGTCCACTCTAAATAGTTTGACTCATTAGCCTTAGAAATATGTCAGATCTAATTAGACAGTAAAAATCCCAACACCAGAAACAATATTTTAATAGAATCCGGACATTCCTATAAACATGCATTAATTATTCATAATGAAAAATCCTCAAAAAATTTGAAAAATCTCCGCGCTTTGTAGCATGCAATGCAAAAATAGTGATAAAGTATTTTGAAATTTACTTCCCTCTCTGTCCAGTCGGGTAGGCAATGCTTGTTTGATTCTTATGCTTTTTGCTTCAGCATCCATTAATTAGACATTCAGAAATTGTTTTCTCCACGCATTGAAACTAATGAAAATAATTTTCGTTATCCTTTTCCACCCTAATAAATAATTTAATTAAATTCCTAGAGAAAGCAGTTCCTTCTGAGTAGCAAACCAACATGGGCGGTGGTTGGGACGATGAAAATAAAATAAAAATGTTAACCGACAGCAAAGCAACACATCCAACAATGCACACCACGCAGTAAGTACTGCCAGACGTTTGTTATAGGAATGGAAAGAAATCTACAAAAAGTGTAGGAATGAAAAATCCAAGCTGGCAACAAGAATGAAATAATCAAATGTGCTCATCCTGCTGCACAAGCAGCAGCAGTAGCAGCGGCATGCTACGAAGTAATCGAAATAAGCCGCCGCTGGCGAGAATGAAAGTTTCAAGTCCTTTTTCAATCAAATCAATCGATATGCTCTGCTGGGATTTCGCTTTTAATCTCTGGTATATATGCATAGCGGATACGTAGCGCAAAAAGCAGAGATGCTATCGTGATGAGTGAGGTTATTCTTGGTGAAGCAGAAAAAAAGACGAGCACCCAAGGACATTCATGTTCTCATGCTGTAAAGAATTGTGAGAAAGCTGTGAGCTACAAAATCAGTGTCTATACTTTAGAAAATGTTTTAATTGGTAGAAAAATAGTCGGATGAATGTTATTTAATATAATGTCAATGGGTACTGAGGAATATTGAATGTGCTTTAGCGTTTTGATGATGAATTGACGTAT
The DNA here is from genome assembly GCA_947369275.1 of Nemotelus nigrinus. NCBI lineage: Eukaryota > Metazoa > Arthropoda > Insecta > Diptera > Stratiomyidae > Nemotelus > Nemotelus nigrinus. Next base: position 44,354,916 of record OX376374.1, read on the forward strand.
CGACATGGTCAATGATTAATGAATTATGTTAAACGAAAACCCCATTTCAACCCACACTTTTCTCATTTGCAATTGATTTTAGAATCTACATGTTACCCCTCGTGATATCTCGTTACGGTTAAAGTATCTTTTTATACGGTTTCAGCCTTTAGTAGAACTTTCAATTAAATTCCAAAGCGTGACAAAGGGGTGCCACAATTGGTGACAAAAGAAAACACAACAAAACAGTCGAAACAATTATTTCAGCTAAAATACGAAGAAGAGGGTTATTTAGGGTATTTGCGAGGGGATTTCATAGCAAGAACAGGTAATTACTACCCTTTGTGCTAAATCGACATTCTTCGAGGAATGGAATTTTGTACGTTAACTACGCATTACAATGCAGTAATTTGAATTTTGGTCAATGGTTTTTTTGGCATGTTTGATTTGCCACATTTTAAGTTTATCTTTGAGCCAAATAAATTTGGCGGGTGATATTAGCTTCGGGTAGATGAAACACTTTCATTTAAGAGTGAATCAATGTTTTTGGCTGTTACTGCCCTACTAAGCATAAACGTTCTATCTATAATTTAGTACTTTTGAGATATTCAATGATTTGTGTTTTGATTTGTTCTGGAGATATATGGAAAATGCAACTTTCAATATTGATTTTAACATTCTTCCACAAAACATAGGTGCATGAGAAAAATGCAGATAGTAGAGCAGTATAATAAGAAAATGAAATTCTTAAGAAAAATGAAAAATTGGATTTTATTTAAGTCAATGTTGATGTCTGATGTAAAACGGTGCATATTTTCGAAACCAATTAGTTAAAGCTCAATTTTTGATAGCATCGATTGATCATTTTGATTTTTTGATTGACACTCATGACATTACTAGATATTTTTACATGTATGCCAGAGAGATATTCTCCGAACAGTGTTATATACATACATAAAGTTCGAAATTTACATAAAGTCTACCGAATCTTGTAATTGAAGAACTTCTAAAGAGCTTGTTTTGTTACAGTAACATGATTGTGGGTGAAACTTGTGGTGCATTAATAGTACATATGCTTTAGACTCTCCTTAAGGAACATTTAAAAGCTTTAGGGCATTAAAACTGCTGAAATGGCTTGTTTTCAGTAAAAACTAGAGAAATATGTAAATTTAGTTTCAGATTTTATCAACATAGTTGAAATTTTTCTTCCCTTTATTGAGCCGCTCCGTAACGAAGAGTTTTTCGATACCACTGCTCAGAAAAACTTCGTTCATATGCACCCGCAGCCACACTCGCATATTCTTCAGCCAAGAACGTGCGATTTTATTTTGTGTTACGAGATGGAGTACTTCATATTTCGAGTTACATATGATAACACCAAAGTATTGTGTTGGCAAAAAAGTCATTTCGTTTTATTCCGCTAGTTGGCTTTAGTCGTTCTAAGCCGTTCTTCTCCATTGCAAGCTTCAGACCATATACTGTGAGCGTCAAAAGAAAGTGTACACCTATGTGTAGCATATTCAAAACCTCATAAAATCAGTTCTAGACGTCGGATTTTAAAAATGTTTTGTGTTTTGAAAAGGTTTTTCTATTTTCTAATAACAAAATAAAAAATTTAATGATAATGCATTGCACTAAAAATTCAACAACAAAATAACAAAAAATAATTCATTTTTTACGCGTCAAAAATAAGTATACAGTAAACAAATAAAGCAAACATCTGAAAATTGGTACTTAGTCTGCTTCCCTTTCGCCTTTAAAACAGCTTCTAGTCGTCTTGGCATTGACTCAATCAATTGTTTAGTCAAACTGACTGGAATTTTCTGCCATTCTTCGATTAAAATGGACTTCAACGACTATTTGCTTGTTATATTCCGTTTTCGGATTTGTGTATCGAGATAATCCCACAAATGCTCGATGGGGTTAAGGTCTGGAGATTGCGGAGGATGATCTAGCTGCTTAGGTGTCCGATACAATAACTATTCCTGCACTAGCTGTGACTTGTGCTTTGGGTCGTTGTCCTGCTGGAAGACCCATGATGTTTTTAACCCTACTTTTACAACACTTGGTAGTAAATTTTCTTTCAAAATGTCCAAGTAATCATTTTTATTCATTTTAATGTCAATGAAGACCAGATTCCCAACGCCTGATGCCGCCATACACTCCCAGACCATAACCGAACCACCACCATGCTTTATGGTTGAACTAATGTTCTTCTGATCAAATTCGGCGTTCTTACTTCTCCATATTCTGGGTGATTTCTTGGAACCAAATATTTCAAATTTACTTTCATCATTGAAAAGTACGTTTTCCCAGAATGACATATGCTCGTTTTTATACTTTTTGGCATAAAGCACCCGGAGTTGTCAGAAATGTATTGTTTTTTACGGGGTACTCTGCCATGTAACCCATTCCTATTAAGTATTCGGCGGACAGTACTTGCGCTGACACTGACCCGAGAATCTACTGTTATGTTTTCCGCGATTTTCACTGCACTCACTGCTGGATTTTTTCGCACTTTCCTCACAATAAATCGTTCATCACATACGGACAACTTTTTTGGCCTACCGGAACGTCTTTGAACTTCTCGAATTTGTCCAAAAGTTTTTTCACGGTGTTATGGCTTGCTTCTACACACCACTTGTGATATTACCCGTAACGATTTTCCTTCCGTTCTTAATTTTACAATAAGTTTTCCCGTTTCAATTGCACTTTGCTTACCCATTTTAGATAATGTAGAAACTGGATCGTTCTATGGTGCAAATAAAATTACGAATGATTGAATTATCGCGTCATGTCAACCAAGTTTGCATTTTTGAAGAACTATAAACTGAATCTAACGGAAGTTTTCCCGATAAACATATCAAATACAAGGTGTGCTGCAAGCTGTACACTTATTTTTGACGCGTAAAAAATGAAGTATTTTTTGTTATTTTGTTGTTGAATTTTTAGTATAATGTTTTATCAGAAAATAGAAAAACCTTTTCAAAACACAAAACATTTTTAAAATCCGACGTCTAGAACTCATTTTATGAGGTTTTGAATATGCTACACATACGTGTACACTTTCTTTTGACGCTCACAGTATAACATTTGACAGCTGACATTAAAAACAGGAAAAATAACTTTCAAATTTTATTGTTTATTTATTGTTTTGCATTGATTTGAAAATGACATTCCATTCGACTTTTTCGATTTTATTCTTTAATAATATATTCAACTTATTGATTGAAGAAAACGAACCAAACATCGCTTTGATGATCAAATGAATGGAGATAAAATTTTCTTTCCCAACTTTTCCACTAGTTTAAACATTATTCTACATTCTCTCGTGAGTCATTAATGCCTTCTTGCATTATTTCGATCAAACTAATCCTATTTTAGTTTTGATATTTCGAATAATATTTTATTTCTATATCCAAAGTCGTATCAGCAAAATATAGATATTTTCATTCACAAAATCATTAAAATCTTTAAGGATATTCATATGCAAGTTTAAATGACCGACAAATAACTGGAAAAGAATCCCGCCACATCTCCAGAATCGCTAGATGGCAACCAGCATGTGCCGCCGTCCTGTTATGCGAGAGTAGCTCAGTCCTGCACGAGCTAATAACTCGATATCCTTTGAAGGTCATTTTAGATCTTCACCAATTTTGCTCAGGCAATTTGTGTCTGGGTAAATATTCATTTAATTAACCATTGCATTACATTATCTCACTTAAATTTTTGGCAGATCAAAACCAATTTGAATTTTAAAAACGTATTTTGCATGCTCTCTTCATTAAAACAATTTGTTTTTTGCTAAGATATTTAAATAAACATATCTTCTGGAAGAAAGATTGGTCTTAAATAAAAATATATGTTGCCAATAATTCATAAACTGAGGGAAATTTTCCCACTTTCGGTCGACAGAATCATGAACATTTTCTCTTAGCTTTGATTTGAAGATTATATGTACTTATTACACACTACTTTCTGTGAGTGCAAATTTTTCTCATACTAATGATCCTGCTTAGTTCTGCTGAGCTGTACTCGTATCTTTATACAGGAAAGTTGCAAATAAAATCCGAAATCAGTATGGTTTTTTGAAAAAAAAAACTTTCATTTAACTTTTCTAAAATTAATTTAAGTCTGTATAGGGAATTTAAATCAACAACTATTAAAAAAATTCAGCTCTTCTTTGCATATGTGCTATGAAAAATCACTGGGCGTCCGTGCAACTCACCAAACACAAGTTTTTGAAAACAACAATATAGAATTTAGTTTCAAATGCATAGGGAAACCAAATAAGCAGATATTAATCAAAGGCAGCTCTATCACTATAAATCTATGCAAGCAATGTCTGGCATTGCGGAAAAATCCTCTGTTCAACAGCCTGATTTCCATATTTTAACTCGTTACAAAGCTCTACCATTTGTCACATTCACCTCCGTAACAATTCAAATATCCTCTACAAATAGTTATGTAATCCGCTAATTATCACAATTTCAAATAACGAAGGGATTTTATAGAGCAGGAATTATTATTTTACATTTCCCAAGTTCTACCTACGCATCTACGTGTAGATCTATGCAATAAATCAATATTAGTAGGAAAACAGGATTGCAGCGGTCACATTTACAATCCGGGTGAGGGTAAACAATAGCAATGGGGTGAAAGAACAAATGTTAGACTTTTTCATAATTTGCATCTGCATAAAATATTGTTTATTATTTGGGCCAAAACCTTCCCTCTTAGGTTTGTGCAACTGGATGGGTTAACGCATTCACAGTTACATAATTCGGATATGGACTTTCATCGAAAAAGGATTAGTCGTATTGCAGTAATGTAGCCGATTGTGACTCCACCTACAAATAGCTTCTAGTTTTAGCGATGGATTTCATCGCCTTATTAGTCCATATAAAGAAATTGTTATATATAATCTTTGGATTTCGACTTTAACACATAAAATAATTCGACGCAAACTATATTTATAAGCTACAAACTATATCCAACTATATAAGTTACAATTCAACCTACAGCCTTTTCAAAACATATCAGAGATTTCATCAGCCAACATATATATTCACCATCAACCAATCTCTTCACACTTAAAATTAATTAGCAGCACAAGCCCTTTATTGATTCGGATCCATAACATCAAAAGCGCTGTATTTCTCCTAAGTGTCCCAATCAATAAAACAGGCAACAACTGGACACCGAGTGATATCATTAAGTGTCAGACGACATCCCTTCAGGAGCTATCTGAAACAAGGCGTCTGCAAGCGGTCACAATAACATTTTTGTTCCATGTGGTCAGTGCCATTGCTGTTGCGGACAGAATGTTAACACTCATGCGGTATGGATTGTTGGACCTTCATATGACGGCATTGTACATGCGACGTAAAAGACGAGATTGTTAAGTAATTGGCCACTTTGACAGGATATTCGAAATGTTGCACTCGTGTCGCTTTTGTCCTACTGTTGAACAAAAAAAAAAACAAGATTCTTTGGCTGTGGAGACGAGCAAGTTCATTTATTTTTCTTCTCCAAGAGCCCAAACATCCATAGCGCAATCGAGACACTATAATATATCCTAGCAACACCGTAAATTAGTGTCGGGCCGACAAAAAGTGACAACAATTAAAAAAGAAACGAATGATGTCTGGAAAAATTCTGCTCGGGAGATAGAATGAGACATATGTCGAGAGGTGCTCGGAATGGCAATAAAAGGAGATTTGGTGCCAAGGAAAAAAGCGATCTGATTGTGTAAAAATGGAAAATTTTGATTCGACTTATGTATGTCACAATGAAAAACAAAGCATACAAATTAAAAGCGTGTTTAAGCTTTATAAAATATATTATTTTGTAACAAATCAAAAAAAATATGAGTCTAGAAGGGTAGAACTGAAGCTTAAGCTAATTATGTAATACTGCGAATAAATAACGTATTTTCGAAAGTGATTGCAGTACAATACTGGCACGGGGAAGATGTAAAAAAATAAATAAAGGATTTAGAAGGAAAGTGTATATCTACATAGATAAATAGCGCAGCAATCGAATGAAAGCTTCCTGGGCCAAATATTCATATACACCTTTGACATTTGTAAGCAAAATCAAGAAGTTGGCAAACGAATTTCAGAAAGCATTATTGACTAGCAAGAAAAATATTGCTCATACACATGTGTTAGGGATTGCATTCATGCTGATTAGAACAGCTGCAAAGGTCGACACAAATAATTTGTTGGAATTACAAGCGTCCTAATCAATCACTCTTTTTTAAGTACCAACCGTTCAAAGAGATCTTAATGCATTTTAAATGATTTAAAACTCACGCATGCAAATATCATACTCTTGAAATTATGCCAGGTCGGGAAAAACCACCCAATGAAGATTCTAACGGAGCTGAACGCAAAACAGTAACAGTAAGGTCTACATCGATTCTGAATATCAGACAACAAATTTTACGTAACAGGTTCATGATAAATAGCACTGTACTACTGCAGTGACCAGCCGGTCTGGACAAGTGCATATTAAGCAAGGGCATATTATATTCTACGTTCATTTTTCTTAAATTATTCAAAATAACTTTCTAAATGCATTTGATTTTCATTCAAATTGTAAATCTTTCAATACTAATTCCATCGCGTTTGGCCATCGTGAGTCATGTATTTTGCTAATAATATATCGTTTGACAAAGGCGAGGAACTTTTAGTAGGCGCGACAATAATTGCACCTTTAGGCAGCCCGCACACAGGTCGTTGAGCTATCGTCGCGGATGCGATATTTCTACGCTTGGTCGTCACAACCTAGGCATAGCTTAAGAACTATATATAGCTCGGAAAGTACGTGAATTGCAATACAATTGCGAGAAGTAGATAGCAATATCCAAGTCCAAGTTGGAAAAAGACACAAAGTACCCCGCCAAGCAACCCTGCTACGATCAAATTCGTTTCTCATTCCCACTAGGCAATATACATGTGCTTTGCCAAAAAGACTATTTTAACTAATGGCGATTTATGCAATATTGATTTTCTCAAAACATTTTCTCAGTATTAAAATGGTAAGCGATAAGGTAGTTAGTGCGGAATACTACTTTTGATGCTATTTGGCGAGTAAAAAGAATATCTCCGACACTTTTATGCAACCAAATACAGGGAATTTCGTTTGTTGCCAGTGAATGTTCGCTGCGCTTACTGTTTCTTGATGGGATAATACGCACGCCAACACACTCTCACCTATCAGCTCACACGGATATATACATTCTCACCTGTCGTTTGTCAGTATGCTTTTCTCACTTTCGGATGTGATAAACTGAACTGATTTTGGTTTTGTCTCTTTTTACGTGCGACACTGCGACACTGCCACCGATTCAGCGAAACTGAAACGTCTGTCAGATAGTCATAGTATGCCTGACTCGAAACTTTCCAAGCTGTTTCGGGAGCTGATAAAGATCTGTCATAGACACTCTGTTTGCAAAGAGTTCTAGACCAAACAGAGACTATTTTGGGTTTTTCACCGGAAGTTCCGGTCAGTTTTTTCGATCATCGAAAACAATTGGGGTCAAATTGACCCCAACCACTTTTGAACGTCTATAGAATCGCCGCCACTGAAGATTTTCATTTCTAAAAATTTGTAAATGTAGATTGAGGCCTCTTTTAGTAGATCTCATGCATTGGATGTGGCCTAAATGTCTTTAACATACCTAAAAACATTCGCGAAAAAATAGTTTTATCGAAAATCAGCTTTTTTACAAAAAAAATCGTAACTTTGTCAATTTTCAATATGTTTGGCTAAAAATTTAGTGGGATACACTCAAGGTATGACAAAATCATAAAAAAATAAGCCTTATAGTGACCCTTGAAAAAAAGGATTTATTTTGCATATTTACCGTGGCGATTATGAGGATTTTAAAATTTGCACATTTAAAATATATCATAACTTTGTCAGTTTTTAATATTTTGAGCTAAAAATGAATATGGATACTCTCAAGACATAATAAAATAATAAAAAAATTAGCCCTATACAAAGGGTTGCAAAAAAAGGTGTAAACATCTGAATAATCAGATTCTGATTGCTCCGAGACATGGTCGTCTTCGGAGGAATTACTGTCCCCAAAATTGTTGTCATTGTCTTCAGCTAACAAATTATTGCGTACACTAGAACGCAGATTATACGTCATATTGCTAAAAACAAAAAGTAAAAGCACTTGCAAACTTATTTTTTGGCTTTTTTAAATTAATCTATCGATTTATTAAGTAAAAAAAATTTATTTTTTACCTCAAAATTTACGTCGAGTACATATGGGGATAATTTGACCTCTTAATCTGCTTGAAAGGCTTCTCAACGACGACTGACAACTTGGGACTGTATGCGAACGATGTAAACTGCTAGTCAAGACACAGAAATACACTAAGGGGCCTATAATACTCCCCTTTTCCCGCAGGCCTAAACGCTGCGATCGGCCAAAAAGGTCACTGGGGTCAATTTGACCCCCTGTGTTCTCGGAGGGTTAAGGGGTCAGGTACACTTGGGACGTCCAGAAAAAGCTCTTTTTCAGGATTTTTTTTAGACACACGTTAAAGTAATCAATAACAAATGTTTTTTTACTTGAAAGAAATATATTTGTAGAAGCCATTGTAATTTTTTTAAGGCACAAGGCTGAAAATTAGTCGAAATAGAGTAAATTTTCGAGGGGACAAAAAAAAACTTTTGTTTTGCCATGATCACTGTAGCTGTCACTGGATCATACGAAATAAAAAAAATCGGGCATTATTAGTTAATGACATGGTGCTCCGGATGGACGAAGGACTTTGGCAGATTTGATTTGTCAAAAATGGCGGTTGTTGAAATTCAAAATTGTAATTTCGACCCAAATTGCACTCACGTTTTCGGCTATTGAAAAAAAGTCTATCGTCCAATCAAAAAATCCTTCGTTCATCCGGAGGATAATTACATGTCAAATAAGTTAGGATAATTTCATACTGATCGATAAAGCCGTTTTCAAGTTACAGTGATCACCGGCTTCGAAAACATAGTTTCGAGAAAAATGCTTTTAAAGCATGCGAAAAACGCTTTATGCAATAGAGACGACTTCATTCAAAACTATTTATCTCCATGAAGAATTGTCCGATTCGTCTGAAATTTTCAGAGAATGTTTTTGAAATATGCTTCTTTTAGAAAATGTAAAGAAAAGAAAATCGAATTTCTCAAAATTCGAAGTGTACCTGCCCCGTTAAGAAGTAGTCGCGGTGGTCGTTTGCACGAGATCATCTTCAGAAAGTAAGAGCTTAGATTCTGCAATTTGACAATTTTTGTTTATTAAAGTTTAAAATCTGAACCCTCTAAAATAGCAACCTTTAGTCCACCTTGTACAACTGTTCCAACAATTCGCGATCCCTGGGGAAATGAAACTTGAGGTCATAAACAACCTGAACACTCTTTGACTCCAGTCAAATATTTAAGTCATAAAGTTTCGCCGCATGGCATCAAGCGTTCCCTTGATGGGGTTGACTCAGTTTCAACAGCTAAATTCCCCAATATGACTAAAGATCTCAAGAAATTTTTCATGATAGTCAATTTTTCCTTCAGATACTCACATTGACATAGATGTTCCCATAACATAACCATTCAAATTAGTTATTTTTTTTAAGCTCAAGCTTATGTTCCCTCATACTATCTGCAGTCCTACTTTGAAATGTAACTTCTACAATGCTTAATTCGATTTTTGAATTAGGATGTTGATTTTAAAAAAAGTATTATATTCCGGTGATAATTATTCCGAGCACTGCAGACCCTATACGAGCGTATCTGATCATTTCACCAAAGCTCATATCCAGACACTGAAAATCATCCAGTTGCAAAAAATCATTTCTTCGCTCTCAATATCTTCACTAAATCTAATCCGTTTCTATAACGAATGAAATTTCACATGGATTTCAAATTTTCCTTGCGAAAAGGACATTCGAAATTAGGATACATTTCCCTGTCGTCGCATGACTTTAAACGGACAATACAAAAGAATATCAACTCGATAGCATCCAAGTGTCAATGTAACTAGGGATTCTGTCAGTAGCTAATGCCATTGCCCTACGTTTGCATAAGAGACGGTAAATAGAATCTCCCAAATTTGGGATAATTCAATTTTCCATGTGTCAATACGCTACACAACACAGTGTGCGATGACTCGAAGAGCATGTCCTAGGAACGAAAATAACTTATTGTGTCATACAACGGTGAAGAAAGCAAAATGAAAACGGTTTGCAACTCTCCGAAAAGAAACGTTGAAACGAACAACGCAAGGGTAAGCTAATCCTATTGTTAGCATATTGTCAGGATTTTGACAGTGGATGAAGCCAATTGAAAATTTGACATGATTGTGAAATTTCGAACGGAAGTAATTTCCAGGTTGGAATTTATTTATTTAGATTATTTTTTGCCAGTATGATTATGTTATTGTGGACTCGGAAGAGTGAGGATTTGTGGTTGGTGCGTTGGTTTGATGTGGTGAGAAATGAAAAAGTTGCTTGAAGCAACTGAAGACGACTGCATAATGCTGAGATATATATTTCATACGGAGAGAAAAACAATCTTTCGGAGTGTATGTACATGTTTATTTATAGTCCCTTTGTTTGCCAGTTATATTTCATTTCTTTATCTTAATAATCTGATATATCCTTCGTATTACCTATCAGATTCGATCAAGATAGATTGTATGTCAATATGCATAAATTTGCCTCTCGAATTACAAGACCATTCTTTGGATATCACCTAAGAATTATTGCTTCTATGGCCATAATGAAGTCTATAAGGTAGGCGAACAAGTTGAATCAACAGAATTAACAAGGATCTACCAGAAAATATTGGCTTCTACTCAAAATAAATATTATTTAACTCAAAAAAGGATGTGAGAACTTGTCTTCCACATTGTCTTTTTTTTTTTGCTATCTCTAAGCTACGAACTAAACATTAACAGTCGTAGAACTTGTGACATTAAACAGTGCCCCGGTGTTTCTTTATAAAAGCTAGTAAAAATATGTGTTTCGAGCTTTGAAAATTACAGTTGAAAAAGTATGGGCATCGAAGAAAGCTTGCAAATAGTCTGGAACATAAAAAGCGAACTAGACGAAATTTATGTAAATTAGTACTGAAACTTTTTTTCACAACTGTCTCCAATATGGTTTCCCTATGCTGGTACCTGTTATAGTCAAATGCTTACCAGCTTGAGTTGAATGGTCGTTTCGTTGAAATTTACTAGTAGTATCAGTGGAAAAGTAACAAAGCAGTGGTAAATGTTCTGTAACAAGTTTATATCCTTTACACATCGGTACGTTTGTCTGCGAATGGACGCATCGAAGCAACACAGCATTGACGTTGAGTGGATGATTACAGCGGGAACTGATTATGCAAATCATTCGTCCAACACCTCCATGATTTCTCAGCAATATCACACCCTTAGCAGTTCAATCGGGACTATTTCAGCGTCCATTAAAACAAGCGACGTTTACACGTCAACGGAATTCTCGCGATTGAGGCTGTGCCATAACGGGAGAGACCAGGCGACAAATGCTTCTGTGCTTAATGAGACCTTTTATCTTTTGTCCTGCAAATAAAGTGGATTTGCTGCTTCGGCTTTTTATTGACAATCGGCCTTGTTAGATTTCCACGCCACATTGCGTTTAGACGGCCGCCGTGGCGGCATCTTTCGAGTACCCAGATGATTGCTTTTTTCTGGTCGTGTCTGTGTTTAGCCGACCCAATGCTCTGCTCTTTCTGGTACTGCTGATGAGATAAAATTAATTTTTGCCAGCAACGTGATGCGATAGGATAATTCAATTATGCAGCATTCTGGGAAGCTTTTACTGCTGCCGTTGAAGTCATGATTGTCCATAACGTGAAGAGGAGGAGAATTAAAAGATACCAGCTAGTCCCTTAATGGGCATCAAAGTCATGATATTCAGTAAAGTATGACTTTTTATGAATATGTGTGAAAAATAAATAGTATTGATATATTTTCAGAATTCGTGATAGAAAATTGTTTGATTTATGAAGGAAAACATAAGCGACACACACTTTGAAGAAGCATCATTGTATCAGACCAGTTCATAAGTTCATGTGTATTTTCCCTTAGTCATCTGTATGAGGTATATTTGTTCGAAATGAGCTAATCAAAATACATTTTTATTTTCTTTTCCCTGAAACTATATACAGTTAGTCATTTTTTAATCAGTTTTTGAAAGGATCGGATGTAAAATGATGATATTGAAAAAAACGGGAAATACTAACGAGTACAGAAGCCACATTTTATATATTTTTTTTAAAGTGATGAAAACGCTACAGCGGCTTGAACAAAGGTAAATACGATCCATGATGTGAAAATTAGTGAAATAACTGCATTAGTGAAAAAACTGCATGGAAGCTATTTGAAAAATCTCGGCATTAATGTACTACAAAAAAAATATGCACCTCGCTCACGACGTTCCACTGAATTTGACGGCACGGCGTTAAAAAACCTGATGGCGGCAGAGCCAGCTTTAACCGTGAATATAATTGCAGAGAGGTTAAAGCCATAACATAGAACCATCTATCGGTATTTGGAGCAGACACAAAAAGTATCCAAACTTGGAAAATGGGTCCCAAATTAGTTATAAAGATTAAATCGCCAGCAAAGAGTGAAAATTTGTTCCCATCTGTTACGTCTCCATAAAACGGAACCTTTTCTCAAACGTATTGAAACAGAGGCCATAAAGTAAATAGTCTATAACAACGTCGGGCGGAAAAGACAATGGATTGATGCAAATCTGACACCAGATTGCAAATGCCAAACCATAACTAAAGCCACAAAAGATTCTTCAATCTGTTTGGTGGGATATATCAAGAGTTGCCTATTTTGAGTAGCTGGATCGTAATGAAATTACCGCAGCAAATGTGTACTGTCATCAACTCAGCACTTTGAATGTGGAATGAATTAAAAGCACCCTTCTGTAGTGAACAGGAGGTTCTTTTTCATTACGATACCGCTCGACCGCATACTGCAAAAATCATTCTGGAAACTTGAGGAATTGGATACGAAAATTATGCTTCATCCGGCATATTTCCAAGACTTCGTTCCAACCGATTTTCATTTGTTTAGAAGCCTACAATCGTTTTTAGATGGATATATACTTTTTGTGCAGGAGCTTGTTACATAGCCAGGAAAAAGCGATTTCCATTGTTGAAGACCACCTCTTATCAAAAATGTCTACGTAGTTTATTAAACAATTTGAACACATTAATTTGCCCTTTCTTGAAAATCGCTGAAGCAGTGTCGCAACCTGTAATTGTATGAAAAAATATAATATGAAATATTGTTTATGGTTTCAAGCTTTGCGATGAATTATTTTTTGTTTCTATTTGTATATATATTAACGTCGGATCGTTACTCCACTTTAAAATGTCCACGGTTGAACAAGATAGCATCACTAGATTATCCTACCAACGAATATTCTTGATATTATAGGACCATACTCACACTTGCACCCACCCACACAGCCCGGAAATAACCGGTTTTGTCATGTCCCTGTGACGCTATGCAATCATTCAAAGAATCGGTATAAAAACTGGTTATTAGAAAAAACCCTTGTTACCCGGGTATCGAACCTCTCCTCTAAAAAAAAACTTCCGGAGAAGATAAAATTTCCAATTTCATCTTAAAAAGGCTCCCTACCTGCTTCTTTGATCACCTCTCCGTCCTATTCAACTCTGGTATTAATATTGGATATTTTCCCACTGCGTGGAAGCCAGCGAAAATATTTCCACTCCCAAAATCATCAGGATCCTGCGATGTCCTTAACACCCGTCCAATTTCTCTCCTCTCAAACTTGGGAAAACTACTCGAGAGGATCATTAAAATTCATCTAAACCACTCCATAGAAGAGAATAACATCATACCCAGTAGACAATTTGGCTTCAAAGCCAAACACTCCACAGTGGATGCACTAATGGTTCTAAAAAGTGCCGTTGAGAAAAGTATCCAACTTATGGTGGAGCTGTAGTCAACACGTTCAGACAAGCCTCAACAGGGCAGTCGGCGCATACCACCACATAGGCTGTAAGCCGAACTCCATTATCTCAACTCGATCAAAAACAATCGCCTATAAACAATTGATTAGACCTGTATTTGCTTACGGTGTCCCTATCTGGTCCTCCGCTCCTCCTTACGTACTTGAGAAACTGGCGAAATTTGAACGCCGCATAATCTGAAACATCACGTCACTCTACTTTAAGGCGAATGGCCACTACTATAGGAATAGTGACCTATACCACCAATCAAAAATTGCACCTCTTTCCTCTTACTTGATTCACCTAAAAAACAACTCTATTTTGACGCGCCATAGAGCACCCTAATCCTATCATCCAATCGCTCCATTCTAGACCTGGATCTTAACGATCAGAACATCATCTAAGGAATAGCTCATAGGCACACTCACAACATTTGAAGCTCCCAAGTGAACTTGTTTGTTTTGTTTTACTTGATCAAAATCCAATGATCTCTTAAATTCCATAGTTCTCTTCTAAGACACCTTAATTCCGGACACGAACCGACCTTATCTCTCTCTCTTTTCCTTAAACCACTCAAAGTAACTAAGTAGATGAGCTTAGCTACAAACATATACTGTATTTGAAAAAATTCCAAAAAGGTTAGAATTTCGAGCCACAAGCTGCTTTGCCTTAAGTGTCCATCATTAACGTCCATCTATCATGTTAAAGAAATAGTTTAAGGTCATATATTTCAAATTCCTCACCACTTCACTACCACAAAAACCTACCCCCCTCAGTTGGTCTGAAAGGGGTTGAGCTCCTATAATGTCAAGAATGAGCGTTGACAGAACTTTGTCGTGATAATATCTTGTTCATTGACACTTCTATCCTGTGCTTGACGTCTCAGGGTCATGATAGCTGTGTTTAATGAGCTGCTCTAGGTTAAGCTAGGTTGAGATATCTCAACAAAATGTGTTTAATGAGCAACTCGGCTGCTCTAACTTGCCCGAAGTTGCTCTGATTTGTGTTTCATGAGTCTGCTCTAAGTTGAACTAGAGCAATTTAGAGCACGATTTTTAATCTACTTTTTTTTGGTAGAGCAAGTTCGGGCAAGCAACCAGCTGTTTTCTAACTGTCACGGAACCGACTTTCAACAAAAAGTTGTTATGAATTGCAGTTTTTTGTTAGTGAATTGACAGGTTGATCTTCTGACAAGTAATGAGTTTTGAGAATTGCCTCTCAATTGCTCTCACTTGCTCGACTTTTTTCTGCCTCTCAATTGCTATGGTTTTCTCGACTTTTTTTGACAGCCGCGCTACTATAACTTGTCTTGAGATGCTCTGCTTTTTTTCGTGCTCATTAAACGCAGCTGATAAGTCACAAATCCAATTTTTACCTACAATGTTACTGCCTTGTCTTGCTCCTTCGTTGAATATCCCAGCTACACTCTAAAAAGTGAGTCTATAATTAATGCTTTGATAATAGGAAATATATTTATTTTTTTTGGTTTAAATAACGAATCACAAATTTTTTTTACACAATCGATGTGTATTTTTTTTGCTTTTACGTCATATCAGCTGAATAATACTCAGCTTTTTGTAAATTGAAGCAAAAAGAGTGTACATATGCGTCAAAGCCATAAAATTGCATCATTTTTTAAGGTAAAATTACACGATGTGGTCGTAAAAAAAATATTCTTTTTAGGCACTTTTGTAAATTTACATCTATAATAGTTCCTACTATTAAAGGGTAAAATTCAACCAAAATTTTTTTTGAGTGTATGCAGTTTAGATCCAACAAGAGAGTGGCGAGCAGATGTCCCGCAAGGTTTTATGGCTGAGCAAACTTTTTCTCCATCTATCCAGGAGTGTGGTAGATATTTTCGTTTATATTTTTGCTTTTATGAGTCTCTGAAACATAGAAAAACAAATTCATAAATATTCCAAGTCGTAATGAAAGTCGGATATTATAAACATGCCATTGAGAGAGTGCATACTGTTTGTTACAACTGTTTAGATCAATCTATCACAAAAACGGTTATCGTTACAAGAAAAAAGTGTAAATATTTTTTGTAGGAAATTTCCTAAGCTACAAAGTTTTCATACATTACTATATATCATTACTAAGATATTCACGAAAAATCACTTTTGGTTACCTTTGTCGGTAACCAAAAGTGATTATCGAAAGGGACTTTTGACATTTTTTCCGGAACACTATGACCAATTTCCCTGGATTATTAATAGATTTGCCTGAAGTAACAGGGCCCTTAATATTTAATTAGCTCAGCAAGTATGGCGTCGGCCTTAACAAAATTTCAGCCAACCTATGGTACTTTGTGCTTTTTATGCTTGGTGGAAGCGATATAAGGCCTTCTTCTTGAATTGGTAGCGCATTTTTAGTAGTTTTTACTTCTTCCAGTTTGTTGCCTGCTAACTTTGGGCTGGACGTGCACATTAGGCAGCGCATTATTGATGCTTCAAAATATCTTGTGTATAGTCTGCACCTTATTTAAGATATTAAACCCTTAGTTAAAATTCAATTTTTGGTAATATTGCAATCAAAACCACTTGTATAAATTGTTATTGATGAAAGCATTAAATTGCATTATTTTCGCAGTATGATCTATTTTAAGTATTTCATTAGGAATATTTAAAATTATAACAATCTATCACTGGATTCGATCAGATGCTTTGGCTCTAGCATTTTCGCCACCTTATTTGACAGACGTTATTCAATGATCCTTTGAAAATGTGCCAACATACAGGTATTCCAATGTTAAAGCTCACTGCATAATATTTTTTTCATATTATTCGTTTTTCACGTTATTGCTTTGAAAATTATAGAAAAAAGGTCATTTCAATCGAAATTATAGCTGGCTGCTTTTCTATTATTTGCCCAACATTTTCTACGTTTTATTCGAAAATTTCTGTAATTATTTTTATAATATCGGGACCCATTTCAATCGAGTTTCAAATAATGAAACAAAAAATTTATTTCGTTCATGCATTTTCTTTAGTACACCAAACATAATAAAATCCATTTGATTGCGTAGATGGTAAAAATAGTTACAATAGTAGGGTAGCCCACGATTCAAATCAAAGCCAAAACAATTCATCGGTTGACAATTATTATCGGACCAATGAATTATTGCGGTCATCGCTCATGATTTGATCAGAAAGCAGTCACCAAACTGAGAAACATTATCATTGAGAAGATTTATTTCACGGAAATCGATTGTACAAATAGCCAAATGACAATTGCATAAAGGGTCATTCTGATATGCTTCCGTTCCAGAAGGACTTCTGTAAAGAGAGAAGTCTTTGTCATTGATTCGATTGTGTACAGATAATAGAACAGTGTGAATTTCGGTCAGGGAGGTCGAATATTTATATCTTTATTAGTCACAAAGAAGTTTCTCGTTGGTTTAGGTTATCTCTTCTGTTTGTAAAATATAAGGCATAATAGCACTTGGCTATAGATTCATTTCTTAATATAAAGGCAGTTAGCAGTGAAGGTTCACTGTAATTGATATAATATAAATGTATTTAGAAGAATCATGGCTATGCATCACTCCACGATTCTTCTAAATGAATTTAGTGGGCTAACAAATTTAAATTGTAAAACTGTAACGTTCTACTAAAACCACGAAAACAGAAACAACAACTGAAATGGAAGTGAACGCAAACCGATCGATCCATAAGGTTATTTATTCAAATAAACCTAAAAAGCTCTCGATGCAACTTGGAGTTGAATCTACTCCATAATTTCTGATGATAACACCATTTAAATTTGTAATAAAATCCTTTTTTTGTGAACATTTCCCGCCAGTTGCATGGCCGTTCTTATAAATCAAAGTGGACTTTACCGTGTAATACTACGAACGAAAAACAGAATATATTTGAAGCAGGGTTACCTAAATCGATTTCATGATATCTGAAGAATATTGTCATGGGTGCTATTGAAAAATTCGATGGAATAATATGTGTAACGCACTAAATAGAAGCAACGAAATGGTTGAAGAAATTAATGTCCATTGCTTTTTGAAAATTTGATATATACTTCTTCATTTTGAATATCACTTGTTCAGTTTACATTATCGTTTCGTGTTTTCAATTGCTTTTTGGGTTGAAATAAGCTACATTTTTGTTTGTGGTTTTTTATTTGATTTGAAATTTCAACCAAAATTTAATGCGGCGGCTCCAGAGATTACTAAGGTTCCAAAAAGTTGTAAAGGTTCCAAAAAATGTAATTACATTATGAGGGAAGAATCGGAGAACACAGTCTACAAAGTCAACAGAATAATTTTTGAATCCTACTTAGGCAACTGTCCTGAAAAACCATTGCTCCCCAAACCAGGTAGACCAAGGAGTCAAAAAACCAAAAGTCCGCAAAGGAATAAAAAAGGTACAAATGGCTCCCAAACCAAATGAAAGAGGGATGACTATAAAAAGAAACTTTTGATAAAACAAAAAGTTTAGGAAGTTCAATGGAAAGGCTTCGAGTGTCTTTTATGAATCTTTTGGATGTTCAAGAAACTGGTTGAAACCCTTTTAATTAGAAGGACCAGATATGATCGTCTCGTTTCTGCTAGAAAACTATCCTTGTACACATGTTTAGAGCTTGTTTATAACTGAACTACATAGAGATGGTTGACCTGCCAAAACCATATATGCCAATCAGCCTCACAATCTTCATATTGAAGAGGACCGAAAAGTTGATTGATACAAAGAATGATCTTTTACTAAATGGACTTTCGAAACACAAATTTCGATTTGCCTACCAAAAGGGAAAAACGCCAATGAACTGGTACAAAAAAAGCATTGTACGGTAAGGAAATCGAACTGTGTTTCTTCTTGGACATAAATACAAAGCAACACTATGCACTCCAGGAAAAGATAACGAAATGGACGTGTATACTAGTAATATACAAAGTTGCACTCGCGGAGCTGCAACCGGATATCCGGAAAAACGGCCATCGGAAAACCGGGCATGAAAACCGGACCGTAGGACAGAACTGGAGAACCAGACTAGAGAACTGGACCGGAAAACTGATCCAAAAAACCGAACGTCCGGAATACAGGACCAGTTCGGATAACCGAACATCCAAAATCGAACCGGACAACCTGATGTTTGGAAAACCAGACCAAAAAATCGGACGTCCGAAAGAGAACTAAGCACTAAGGTTCTATCAAATTGCCAAGTGATTGCATAAGCTAACATCAATATTCTTAGACGCGAGAGAGGCCCTAAGCTAAATAGAAAGAATAGCTTAAGCTGATATGGATTCCTGGCTATAAGGTGCATCAAGGAAATGAAGAAGCTAATTAAAACTAAGGCTAAAGAAGGATATAAATACCTCTACATTAGTCCTGCTTCTTACTGAGGCTTTGTGACAGCTGATACGGATAGATACATTAAACATGGACGAAAAAGAAGCTAGAAAGTTACTGGCTATATTGAGAGTTTGATATGCTTAAAACATTTCCCTAGCTTGAATACAAAAAAAGAACAAATAAGGTTTGGTTCCCCACAAAAATGGCACAAACACCCTATGTGGGGCCAACGAGATGTCTATTCTCATGATAAATATTCAATCTTCAAAATATTCAATGTTGCGATGCAGTGTTCCATTAATTTCAACATTGATATCGTTCTCTCACAAAGAACCTCCCTCTAACCGGATCGCCAACTACGTTTAATGAAACATAGACCATTACTAAGTCTAAACGCCTCGCTTTCGTAAAAATGAGGCAGCTTCCTCCAGTTTTTATTAGTTTCAGGGCTCTAGTCTGACATAACCTGACAATGATGGGCTTACCATGGAATTTGTAGAAGTTGGGTTTGGAGTGAAGATTGAGACAATGCCGCAGTATTTTCTGTTCTATTGCTCTCAGCCTTTCCATTTGGGGTGAGGAAAGATCAGAGCAAATAGGAAAACCAGGGTAAATGATATAGCATCAAGCTTGACGAAATTCTTAAGGTGTGTGAACAGTGTATGAGGGATAATTTACTGTGGTATGCATGCAGGACTTAAGTGAGGATGTTGTTCGCATGGGGTTTTGGAGATAGTTTAGTGTTTAGCATTAGGCCCAGATATGTAACGGTGTTTTGTCTAGGTATATGATTGTTGCTCATTTTTGGAATTATAGACAATTCCAAAAATCTGGTCATCTGGTCGATCGAGAAAGCTTAATGTGGCCTCGAATGATGATGGATTTGGATTTGGACGGGTGAGAATAAGGTGTCACGTGAGGAAGTAGCTATGAAGTGTGTGGACGTATGTAAATATATGTTCCACGTTTATTTTCACGCTACAAAATAAACAATGTCATCAGCAAACTGTAAGATTTTGAAAGCTAGTTTGTATTAGCATAGGAATTTAATAGGATATTGTTTTTTTTACTACCGAGGATCTATTAGAGAGGAAACTGCAAAAAAATCTTTCACGAGTGAGGGTGGAAGTGGAAAAGGTAGAGCATTTTGTGTATAAGCCCTTTTTGCCAAACGGTGTCGAAGGCTTTTTGAATGTCAAGAAGGCAAGCTGTGATGGAAGCACGGTTGTTTAGGTGGACTACCAGGTCAGCTTTTAGGGTTAAGAGGATATGATTGACAGAGTGTTTAAGAAGGTTGGCAAATTGGAATTGTGAAATTAATTCGAATGTGTCACAATAGGACATTACTTATTCCTTGACGGCACATTGAAATATTTTACTGGTATGGATGGAAATTGGAATAATTTTTTTTATAGGAATTGGAATAATTTTGGCAGTTTCGTAACTGCTGTCCATTGATAATGCAATGACTAAAGAGTTTGGATGGGAAAGGAGAACTGAAATGTTTGGATCTCTTTAGCACAACCTTTGGGATCATATTGGAAGCGGTGGCTTATTATTGCACGAATGGATGAAAGAGACGATGATGCTTGAAATAGTGAAATTAAGACTTTTGCATTCATTAGAGGAGATGGAATGGGATGACTAAAGAGGTATACATTAGGAGTGAGATTCAAAAGAACTTGACTTCAATTGAGCTTGGTATTTGTTACAGCTTGCTCTATTGTTAAATTTGGTGTGACATTAGGGATCGTATGGACCGTTCAAAAGTAATTGGCAAACATATGAGCTATGGATCCGAGAGAAATTGATTGTGAAAGAATAAGTAACGTAGCAGGAATGGACTTAGCAAGCTGAGCGGCGTAAATAACTCTGTGTTGACACACTAAAGCCGTAATTTTGTGAAAAAATCATTACTTGTGATGGATCCTCCTCTTCGCAAAAAATTGAAAAAGGTCATCAGGGCAATACAACATTTAAAGAAATTCTGATTCCGTATTTTGAAATCCACGGCATCATTTTGGAAGAATAGGTACCAAAAGACAAGACATAGAACCAACTATCATTAACAGTTTCATTTAGCTTAGAGAAAGAGCTAGGAAAATGCCCAGAACTTTTACAAAATGGTTTCAAGACAATGCTTTCTCACAAAGACTGGTTTCTGCGAATTACATATGTAGTTTTTGCTTCAAAATGGAATTGAAACACTGGAACAATTTTCTTGTTTTCATGATTTAGCACTGTGCGACTTTTCCCAAAAGTAAAATCTGTGCTAACAGGAACCAGTTTGGTCATCGCAATCTCTTATGATAAAGCTGTGTCACAACTATTGAAACAGTTTTAAGGAAATGAACTGAAACACGCCTTGTCAAAAATAAGAATAGATAGATGTGCTGGTGCTAATGAGAAATACAATAGAAGGGAAAACAATAGTTTTTCCATAAAATGTAAGTAAATAATATATGTTCAGTCAACCTCGTTGCCTTAATGATAAATTTCGCAAAAAGCGTTGAACAACGTAACTGTAGCTACATATGTACTTATTTTGATGCTTAATTGCAAAAAAAGATTTTCAAATGGACATTAGCCAGCATAACTTCAGAAACTTAAGGATTTGATCTTCACCTAGACCTAACTTCAAAAAAAAGAAGCTTCACCTAGACAAAGCTATTATCTGAAAACAAAATAATTTAATACTGCATAGCATTAAAATGTATCCTAACATTACTTACAAAATGACTTGATATCAAATTTTCTATGTACCTACTTTCAATTAAAATTTAAGATTATTTTAATTCGCTAACAACAAAACGCCAACCCTGCTTACTTCCAGCTTAGCTACCGTTGTAAAAACACAGCATATAAGTAAATGTACGAACTCATACCGGATAATATTAAGGGTTGAAATTGTATGTTTTTGTAGGAGAGAAAAAGTTGGAAAAAATCGCGTCGAAAAGTCGTTAAATGCACGTGACACCGTTGTAAATAGGTTTTCATTGCATTCCCGTCCAAGCACATGGCTCATTAAGTCCCTGACATGTCACAGCTCCGCCGCAAAGGACTAAAATTATTTTTGATATCCAGTAATGGTTACCGTTTTGTGTTCTGGCTGAAATTATTTGTACTACATGACATACGTGGTTTTAGTTGTAGAAGCTATATTTATACATAATGAGTTCTATATTTATTTCATGAAAAAAAGATCTATTGCAACAGAAAGGCCACTTGTTCCAGTTGACATTCTTCAAATTAACCTGTGAATGAAGCTACCAGGTAAAGATTTTTAGAATTTGGTCACTTTAATTCGAATGAATGGAAATCTTGTGTAAGAATGTTACGTTGACTTCTTTACCACAAGATTTTGCTTCGATACAAAAGATTCTATTCGGTATTGAATGCTTTCTATGGATTTGTAAGATGAAAATAAGATGTTGTCGTGAGTGCGGTTGAGGTGGGAAAATTTCTTTACCATTCGCAGTCATTCAGATGTTACGTGGGAATCGAGCTCTTGGAAGTATCATGTTGAGCAGATTTTGTGAATATTTGCATTCATAACTTACAACAATAAGATTGAAATAGAATTGTAAACATCCGTTCTTTTGAAGCAATAAATACGGTTTCTTTAAAGTACGCTACGATAGGTAGCATTGTGCCGAGATATTTGTAATGTGTGCACCTAATTGAGTCTTTATGTTGTTTTGTAGTTGAATTTAGATTCGATACTTCCGCTCTAGGTGTAATCCCGAAAGATGCTCAAGATTGATTGCTTTTGTCATTTGATTTAATTTCTGTTACAGATATTTATTGACTATGTCATTGATTAGGGATGATAGCTAGAGCTTAGCTATGGCAGAAGTTAAACTAAGTGATTCGAAAATTTTGATGGAACCGCTTATATTGGAGACTGACTACAATTGAATCTTTAGTGCGTCAAGCTAAAGAAATTGAAAAAGTTCCAAGCTGAACGAAATTCGTGAAACAAGATCCGGTTGTGGTTTGCCTTCCGTATAGCATTTCCAGGTTGAATAGGGTAGAAAACAGTAGAAATAAAACTGTTTAAAGAGTGCGATAGTGGAGACAGACTACTGTCGAACCCGGTTTTACGCAATTCGTTGAGCATTAAAAAAAACACTAGCTTGTCAAACAAAAAAATTAGAAGCTGAAAGCTCATTGAAGGTTTACGAAACCAGGTCCGATGGTAGAGTGGCTTCATTATTTGGATAGGTGTAATTACTTTGGGAACAAAATACTAAAAGACAATTGAAATTTTGTTTGCTTGTGATAATAAATAAATCTGCGTTTGATGTAAGATTAGATTCACCTCAATAAGTTTTAGTTTTGTGCTTTGTTGGGCGTGAGCAGTAAAGTTATTCTATGCCTAACTAAAGACGCCAGTTGTATTTTGGTCGTGGTCTACTGCAGATGGATGCTAGACTGGCTAACGGGTCTGTCAATTCTTAATGCAAATATTTAGTGAAAGCGAATACAAAATATTCAGAATCAACCGTCGAAAATAATATTTTGGATCGTAAGGAGCGCACATAGCTTGCTTAAAAGCAGACATCATTGAGCTTCGGAGGTAATCACCACTACTTGATTCGCGTTGCTTCAAGTGATGATTTTTGAAATGTCTATGTTTTATTTAAGGAAGGATGAATGTAAAATAAAGCTATGCATTAACCACAGAAACCACAATTTCAAATTAACACTTAATAGGTGGGTTTTTTGCTCCTCTATCCAGAAGAGAAGAGAACAGACGTATTGAAAACAACAACACTCCTGGACCAGTGAATTCACTAGTACAGAAATTCTGTTCCTCATTGGTAGTTCACGTGCTGAACTATAGAATGTGCTGAGAGAAAAAAGAAAAGCTCATGGGAAGTTGTTTTTTTTTTGTCTTGAGGTGGCTTTGGTTTTTTCAAGGTTACGTTGAATGTTTTGGTAGTTAGGAAATCAGAAAAAGCCCTCATAATGTGTAGAAAGTTTAAAAGGTAATTTTCCGTTAGTTTCTATTTTCTATCGATTGTGGTAGTTTATACTCGTTATTTTCTCCCGTACCTAAAATTAGGTGCGTTTTTTTGCTCCGATACAGAACAGAATAGAACTATGCCGCAAAAACAACGATCTAGTACAAAACAGGAGCGCATTCGCTAAGATTCCTATAGGTTGCTGTATTCGCTGTGGTAGCGCAAAACAGCTGAAAATAAATGTATGAATGAATTTGTAATATGCCTAAGGAGCTTTAATCTTGGCTACGCTAGTACTGAACAGTGTCTGAGAAGATGATCTACACACTCTGTCGTTTCCCCACATTATCTGTAGCAGTCGTCCTTCTCCTTACCTATTCTGCGGAGATACTTTTTGCAATGAAGGTGGTCTGTCAACCCTCCATATAGGGCTTTATGCAACTTTTGCAGAGAGCCATTGCTTCTTTTGATCTTTTGTTATCGAAGCCGAGGTATTTTTTTTTAGTTTTCTAAGCCCTAAAGGTTAAGTCAGTAGCTTTCGATGTTTTCTTGTTCCGTTTTTTTTAATTTCCGTGCCTGTAACTGTTTTGTAAAGCCCCAGTACGGAGACGAATCTGAGAAGTTCTTGCTCCTTCTTTGGCTTAAGTATCAGCTTCCTCGTTTCCTTGGCTTCCCTCATGACCTGGGATTCATATCAACTCGAGGTTGTTCTACGAAGAAAATTTAGTATTAAACTCGTTTCGGCGAAAATTCATGTTTATATATATATATATAAGCAAAATGATTAAAGGAGGTAATCTGTGGAGTGGCCGATCTGCTTGAGCTGAAATTTTCGGAGGACATGGACGATTATAGTGGGTAGGTTCATGACTTGCTAAAATTCAGATATCTTTAACCCTTTGGCGGCGGCGGGCATTTTAGTGAAATTTCAGGTACTCCTATATTTCCATGCAGTGCAAATTTTTGTTAAGAAAAAGTATTGGGAATAAAAATTTATTATGTTTTAAGCTTGATTTTGGGCAGTGTGTGGGTGCTCAGTGCCTAAAAGTAGGCAAGGATTTTTTTTTCCAAATTTTAATTTGCCAGAAACATTGAAACATCGCGAAATTTGCAGAGCTTTTTGATGTTGACCAAAATTTAACACACATGGATTTACAAGACACTGCGTGTAACCCTGTATCTACGACAGGTTCCTGAAAAAAATCTTTCAAATCATCGACCCTCCTGAAAATATTATGCTTTTTGACAAAAAATTCAAATGATTGATAAATTTTAGCCTTTGTCCATAATGTCAAATTGATCATCATGAAATTTACAGAATATATTGATAATAGCTAGGACCAGGTCTGATAGAAGTGATTTTGAAATGCGGGCAACCCTGTGGCAGTGGTGGCATCTTGAAAAATCACGGAGCCTTTTTTGACTTTTGGCCTATAACTTCCGATTCAGCAATTACATTTTAATAAAATTCACAAAATATTTGGACCTTACTTCAAACACTATTTAGTGAAATAGAGATTCCAGTTATGGTGATTTTTGTCTCCTAAATTTTGTAAATTTATTCAGCAAAATAACGCTTTTTTCCCTATAACTTTAGTCATGAAATCAAAACGAAGCTCGTTTAATGAATGGACCTTTTTGTAGCCCAAATGTCGTAGAAATTTGGTAAAAAAATCATGAAAGAGCTGCCAGCTATGACCATTTGTGTAATTTTTTAGAATTTTTTTATTAAGCGATTATGTCATTAGATTTGCAAATGGGAATGATCCTGCAATGAAAATGAACAACAAATATTAACGTTTTGAAAATTTGAAAAGTCTTGAGGGTGGTAGCCCTAAAATTCTATTCACCCCTATAACTTCTAGCGCAGTGATTCAGTCGAAACGAAATTCACAGGGTGGGTTTAACTTAACGTGAAGCATAGTTGGTATATTTTTTGCTAACACAGGGTAACCAGCATCAGATGTTTTTGTAAATATTGCACCACTATATGCCTCCATTACATACTCATATGCAAAGCATTTGCAATGAAAATAAGGAATCAATTTTTTAATTTTCCGATTTTTGAAAAAATTTCAAATGGCAGCCTCAAACAACATTTAATCGCGGAAACTTACGATGAAATTCTGCAATGCGAACGAAATTCTAAAGATAAGTTGATTTAAGTATGAACTTGTTATGGCAAACTTATTGCTGCTTCGTTGGAAAAGTGTTTCCAGCACTGAACATTATCATCATATATGTTATAGTTGGGCTTTGTTGCTTTGGATAAGAAATGGTTGACAAAAAAAGTGTATAACGTCTTTCCACATTTGTTTGTCACCCAAAGACAATTTGTTCGAAAATCAGTTTTCTAACGGCTCTGATGCGCTAGATTTTTTTCATTTAGGGCCTCTGTCACCTCTAAGAATATAGATGAATTTATATTATTGCGATTTTTTTCATTTAGAGCCTCTCTCACCTCTAAGAATATAGTTGAATTTATATGATTGCGATTGATAGCGTTGAGAACTGCTTAGCTATCTGATAGGATCTTAATTCTGACCCTTTTTGTATTCCTTATCTATTTTATATGTGAGGCTCTAAGTATGACAGATAGCTCTGCTTGGTAGAGGGAAAATCCACCTTTGCGAGAGGGAAAATCATTTTGAACTTAGGACCTATGATCCCTGCTCCTACTCTATAACGTATCTCTGAACCATCCGTATAATACATTTGCGCTCCTTTGTACGAGGGAAGTAGGTCATCCTCTCATTCGTTCCTTGATGAAGTTGTAACCTTGAACCTCTTCCCGAAGGCAGCTTTGGTCTTTATTTGATCGCCAAAGTTCAACATTTCCATTATGGGCCTGATGTCAACCAGCGCTTTGAGCTGGCCTTTAAGGTCTCCTGACTAGTACCTATAGGCCTGTTTTAGACTCATAGCCTTTTTGGCTGCTTCCTCCTGAATTTTAAGTTGTAGCGGTTCTAGGTTTAGAAGGGGCTCCATTCCTAACGTTGGGATGAAGCTCATTGCTCCTGTAATCAGGAGACATTGTATCCTTTGAAGCTTATTGAGACTATTAACAGCAGTTTTTTGTGTGGTTTTTCTTCCATATAGCTCTATATAGGATGATAGATCTCACCATTTGTTTGCATGCCTATAGTGTCTGCTTTGGAAATAGTCTACATCGTCACACATAGTCATTTTCCACATCGTTGTGATCATAATTAGCTTAGTATCCAAAGTCAATATGAATTAAATATCAACATCTAAAATAACATATTTCAAGGACCCGAACAATATAAAACAGGGTATTTTCTGACCACCCATAATTGCAGTCTTCTATTGATGTTTTTCAATAGTTTGTAGTCCTTACTGCTTTTCACATCTTTATGAAATTTTGTGAGCCACAATACCGTTGAAAATCAAGATTTGCTTTCGCAACTACTCCACAGAGGTTTCGCCGTTCTTCAGTTTAGGCCCCATTAGTTTATTTTTGAAATTTCACAATATTTACTTAGCGTTTGTTCGATTCCCATAATTTGAGTTCCATCGAAATCCATGCGTATGCAAATCTAATTTAAAGATCGAATACGAATGACACACACAGCAGGTTGCCCCCGGGTTCTCACGTCGAGCGTGGTCCGGTACGTGTGTCACTGTTTCAAGGACTCATTTAAGGACGACACACGAACATGATTTACTCTCCCAAGGAGACACGTCAACCGATTGGTTTCCTACTGTGCGAGTCTGACGAACGTCATAAAGAGTAAGCTAAAAACAACATTGTCCACGACTTGCGTACTGCCAGCTTCCGCGAATTGGTCATTAGTTGAGAAAGTCTTGCTAAGATTTTCGTCACTACCTTTCTCTGTACCGCAACAAATCTCCTTTGCAGTTATTGCTTTACTGCATATTCTTTCACGGAATCTGTGGACATCGTGCATGGCCTGCTTGGACTCGACCGAAATCGCCAACAAACAGTCGCGTGTAGTAAAAATCCGGAAAATTGAGCTCTAAAATTGACTTTTGTCCGTTCGAAGGCTGTAAAATGCATTGTTAGGTCATTTCTCTTTTAGGCTGCTGAGCTGATAGAGGAACAACAAACTTTTATTTTGATTCGAACCAAACAGAGAAATGTTACTGTTTACAGCTATGAACAAATTCGGATGGTCTTTATAATAGAACTCGGAATGAAATTGCCTTTGGTAGCTGGATATGTCTAGTAGTAAAATTGGCTGTTTCCCGGGAATATAGGCCGTTACTATCACCACCGCCACTGCTGAATGCTCGCTGCGCGGCTAATGTATGACCAGTTTGGAATCATTGAACCTACGGTCGAATACGTTATCCCTTGCTTTGTGCTCCTTTTCGGTGTACCATAAACAACCCCCGTGGTATTTCATTGACTGTAATTCATATAAATGTCCCTTCGGCGGCTACACGTACGAATATTCGCATCCCGAAAATGAAATGACTCGTGACCGATTCCAATACAAAATTATAGAGAGTTGCCTGGTATGGTGTTGAAACTTCTTAATTGAGATCTTCATGTTTAATCGTCACATCATTCTATAATTGTCGGCCACAATAGCCAAAAATACAATTTTCACCTGGTTCAATAAAATTGAATTTCAAAGAACAATTTTTTTTGATTGGCTCTTATTATTCTAAGACGAAACCAAGAGCTTTACGCTACTCTTTCGCTGCAAACGGTAACACCCAGAGTAGGGGGTGAAACAAGTCCACCCTGTTTATTGTGCCTAGCTGACCGTAGGACTATGGTGACTATTTTCTTTAGAATGGACTTTATGACCAATAAGGCAAATATATTTCGCTTTTATAAATCGTCGGAATGGCACAGTTGGTAAGCCATTTATGAAATCTAATGGCCTCACAGAGTCATTTCGTTCTCGATCAGAATATAGGAATGAATGCGTTTGGGGAGATTCGATAAATTTAAAACGAAGTTATTCCTATTTTAAAACGCTAAAAGTTTTGACTATGGATAAATTATTAACGGACATTTGATCCCGGAAAAATTAGAAATGTATAGTTGCAAAGAATCAGGGATTTTTAAACTGCACGATTTGACAATATCTAATATACATAGAAATGACATTTTTATAGCAAATAAAAGTAAATTATTTTCGGAATACAAAGCAACATAGTTGCTTTTAAAAACTGTGCATTGCACATGACTAGTTTTACGTATCTATTGAAATGTCTCATAATATAATTTTAGCAACTTTGACAATGTACTAAATTTCATAATGTGCTGCAGAAAAAATAAAAGAAGAATATGATAAAATGTCAAAATAGTATTATCCCAGCTTTTGGTTGATTATAAATGAAATCAAAACAGGACACTAATCCAATGGCAAAGCTAAAAATCAGGTTGAAGTGCATCTTTGCCGTAAATATTAGACGCCTCGACGGAGGCCTCACCAATGAATTAATAATACAAAATTTGTTATGCATACAGTTCGAAAATGCCATACTTAGAAATCATTTTGCTAAAAACAAAATGAATTCACTTTACAAACAGCAAAACGTTATAGCTCAGAGCATTCTCAACAAACAATACAGCAGACAGATTTATCAAAAAATGCCCGCTATGTAAAAATGCGTGGAACCATCTTTTTCAAAAGATTTAATATTTATGATGATTTTTATTTACCGTGCAGAACTCAACACCTTGACAGCCTGCTAGTCTAAAAATGCTTTAGTTCAGGCTTTTACACCGCTCAATTAATCATACTTAGATTTTTTCACTAAAGATAGCTT